>PVIH01006965.1:0-105323 GCA_004025045.1 Sigmodon hispidus
GGGACGCCACAGAGAGCACTGGTCCTCTGGTCAGGGTTCGAATCCGCCCCTCAGAGACCCCTGCAGTTGGTTTGCTCAGTTCACTCAGTTCGGGGTCGCAGTAGGGATCCTTGCAGATACCCTCAGCAGCAGCAGGAGCTGTGGGTGTGGCCAGGTGCAGAGTTCAGCTGCCCCCTGCTCCAGAGTGTGCTGGGACGCCGCAGAGAGCACCGCTCCCGGTGGCAGAACCAGAAGCAATGAGCGATTCTCCCTTTCTAATGTGTGATTCTTATCCTCTCTGAGAGACAGTCAATACAGCTGAACTCTGCTCCTCTCCCAAGAGAGGTTCCCAGCAGAGTAGACAGTGCTTCTTCTCCTCTGCTTCTCTAAGGGAGCTAATCAACAAAGTTTCTGATGTTAGCAAAGGAAAATCCTCACCAAAATTTTTTTCAAGAAAGAGATTTGGGAAAGAATACTCCAAGTGAATGGCTGCCTCTGCCAGGGTGGGTGACAGCTGCTATATGAACAGGCTGAGGGGCTTATATAGTGCTTCTTAATGATTGAGTTTTTCCAGGGAAAAAAATTCAGGATAAGAATTGGTCAGATTTTGATTCTCTTAACCTTGGACAAGTTCAGATTGGCTAGATTTTGTGCTCAGGGATTGGTTGCCTGCATGTTCAGTTGGTCAAGTGCAGAAATGGCTCTGGTTCCTGGGTCAAAGAGTGTTTCTCCAGCTCTGGTTTCAGGGTTAGGTTGTTTTTCTGTAATTCTGGTTTCAGGGCCAGGGTGAGTTTTACACACTGGCTCTGGTTTCAGGGTCAGGGTGTGCTTCTAGGGTCAAGGTGGTTTATTTTTACTGGCTTGGGTCTCAGATGTAAGATGTGTTTCTTTCATTGGCACTCACTCCAGGGCCAAAACTAGTTTCTTTCAATGGTTCTGGTTCTAGGGCCTGAGTGACTTCCTTTCACTGGCTCTGGTTTCATTGTCAGGGCAGAAGTTTTTTTCTCTGGCTTGGGTTTCAGAATCAGCATGGATTTCTTTTTCTGGCTCTGGTTTCAGGGCCAAGGAAGGGCTCTCTTTCTGGCTCAGGTTTTAGAATTAAAGTAGGATTCTTTGGATGGTGTTTTTGATACCACAATTTGTGTGTATGTTCTGTAATGTTCCTCAGAATAGTCATTTATAAACATATCTAATAAATTTGAAAAGATATCTTATTAAAGATAACACCTGCACTGAATGACAATGTTTACCTTGATGAATTTATTTCTCAAAATGAAAGAAAAAAGTATAGAATTCTAATTCCAGGTTTAATCTTTCATTTATCCTTATTATGGGGTTTTCTATTAAAGGTTTTATAGAAAGTGAAGCTTAGAATAAAGATAAAGAAAATATTAGAAAAATAAATCAGCAAGAGACATTGAAATATTAAAATTAAAAGTTTTATTTATAAAAAGAGAAAAAAGAAAGTTAAACATTTTAAGCAACCATTTTGTAAAAATATAAGTACCTAGTAGAAAACAGGGAGAAAAAGATCTAATCTCCCATGATTGGGCCTTCAGTGCACTGAGCTAACATAATAATGGAATGATACTTACCAAATTACAAGAGTAAAAATTTGCAAAAAAAAGATATATCAAAAAATTTACAACTCTTCATGATTTTAAAATGTGTCTTCCTTATACTATTCTATGTTCCTGTCTCTACTGACCACCTTTCCTCCATTATTTCTCCTTTTAACTTTTGCAATTTTATCCTGAAGGCTTATTTTATTTGCATAATCTCCACTTAACCTTTAGTATTGCACACCCCAGATGAAATCAGCATCAGTCAACTTATCCAAGAGAACAAAGGGAAGATGGAGCAGAAAACATGCCAAGAACATTTTTGTTAAGAATATGATAATTCAGCAGATGTTAAACTACATCTAAAAGATAAAAATGTATTAATAAATCAGCACAGCAGAATTTATCCAGATAGAAAGCAAAAGGGAGTTGTTTCACCTGGGTAAACACACCTTTTCCTTCTTACTCATTCATTCCTGTTAATAAACGTGCCACTCCTCAGGATGATACATGTATTTTTAAGTGATATATTCACATGACAGCCTATTAAAGCACAAAGTGCCAACAAACACCATGAAGAAATTATTTTCTAAGTTAATGTAGTCAGTTATTATGATTACCATAGATTGCACCAATTGTTAAAATTTTTACATTTCTGTGATGTTTGATTTGCATAGTGTTGGCCTCTTTGCCAGTGAACTGAGCCCTTCAATGATGAGGCAAACCATCACAAAGCGGCAGACAGAACAGATGAATATATGTAATTCTATGTTTGCCATACCCCCATCCAGCAAAAGAGCTTAATATTAGTAGAGACATAAAGCTGGTGAAAAAAGTTCTGTCATTATGGAAAATAATGTTTCTAAGTATGTTACATGTAGGATAGGTTGCAATGTACCTGGTAGCCTTCTGGTTGCATGAAGTGCCAGGTGTCGGGATATCAGCGTGCCAGTACTAGTCAACTCCTAAGTCAGAGTGTAGATCAGAAAGGGTTGCGTCACTTAGTAGTATGCACTCAAACCACTTGAAAAAACAAAAAATGAACGGAAGGTTATTGAACAATTTGATGAATATGTTTATTACAATGTATACCTTTGGCTATCAGATTTATTCAATACGTATTCTTGTCTGTAGAGTTATGAGATCAAAAGAGAAGGTCACTGATTATGTATGACTAAGTTCTGATTTAATTTAATTTAAAGACGATTAGCTATCAATTTCTCAGGCAGATTAGCTACATTTCCAGACTAAAATAAGCACAAGTGATTGGTGTCTGCCACACTGAAGCAAGAAGAAACCTGTGCAAACATCACTACATTTTAGAAAGTAATTGCTAAAAATAGAATAAGTAAATATATATATATACATATATAATGGTTTATTTATTGCATAGTGTCATCCAATTACTAAATATTTCAATGTATTATTTCTAGTACTAACAATTATTAATATGATTGACACCAATTTGTAATGAAGAAATTGAGGACTGAATTATTCAGTCGAAACTGTAGTCTGGCTAGAGTGTTGACTGGGTAAGAGTATGGACTGCTTTTCCGGAAAACCCAGGTTTCCTTGCACACAAAGAGTTGCTTACAAAGATTGGTCTCTCTAGAGCATTTGATTCCTCGCTCCCTTTTGTTTTCTACGGTCACTAGATATGCATGTCCTACACAGACATACCTGCAGGCAAAATAGTCAGACACATAAAATAATGTTTACTTTTTAAAGGGTAGATGGTACAGAAGCATGTACATACACATTCATATATTCACTTCAGAATGTATCAAATCCAAAAATAATAGCATAGTCCTATTAATACTTGAAAATTCATTAGAGGTTGAATAAAATTTAGAGTTTTCTTATATTGTATGGTCTGGACTCAAACTACTGGGCATTCCTGTGTCAGCACCTTAACTGAATTCTGGGCAAGTGCCATTGATTCTATTTTAAATTTAGATTTTTTGTATGTGTTTGTTTGTTTGGTTGATTAGTTGGGGTTTTGTTGTTAGTGTATTTGTTTTTCAGCCAGGGTTTTACTGTGTAGCCCTGACACTCTTGAAACTCTGTAGACCAGGCTGGCTTTGAAACTCACAGAGATCAGCCTGCTTCTGGCATACTAGGATTAAAGGCATGCACCACCACTGCCCGACTTAAGCTAAATTTTTTCATTATTCAGGTAACAATGCTAAATATTGTGGCCTGAGCTCTGTCTCCTGTACTCTAGAAATTGCAACAGAAAAATTATCATGAGTTCAAGGAGAAAGGGTGAGCCACATGTAAGACCATGTCTCAAAAACAAAACAGCAAACAAACAAGCTGGGTGAAAGATAAGCTTCTGTACTGAAATACTTTGAATGTCTCAGTTATATGATCTTAAAATTTTTTAAAAATGTTTTTCAGTTATTTTCTGCATGGTGAAAGCTAATGAACTGTGAATATTTCAGATCTTTGTAACTTGGTTACAGAAAAGCATCTGAGGGTTTTTCTTTCTGTATTACTGTTATAGATTTCTTTTATGGATCTCATTTACATGCATAGTGAAGTATCAATAACAACAGTGAAAAGTTAATTATTGTCGTATATAGATGACATCACTTTCTCTGATATAATAATTACCATCTATTAAGTCTCAGACAAAACAGTGAGTCAGACATTTAGACTTGCAGTTTTATGATGACTTTTCTTTAAAATGCTTAGATTATAAATAATTGTCTTTTTATTATTTAAAATTCTTTCTTTTTATTGTAAATGTACTTAGGTAAGAGAATAATAGTTGTAGATAATCCATTGGTTAATATTTAATATAAATAATCACATTTTATAATCATAAATCAAAATTTTGCAAATTTGGAAGAATTCCTTTGACCTGGCCTCTTTGATTTTTTTTTTATTTTGCTCTATATTTGCTATAGGTAAATTTCATTCATTATAAAAACTTTGTTGTATTTCATAGCCACAATAAAAATGAAATGACGATTTTGTGGAATAGATAATCTAATAGGAATATTAATACATACCATTTTGTTTTCGCTTTTCATCCACACTGATATCCTTTAAAATTATATTTTACTTTTAAATGTGTTTGTGTCTGTGTTTCTCTCTGTGTGTATATATATGTGCATATTACTACAGTTACTTACAGACTTCAGAGGCAGGAAATCTTTGCTTTAATTGGAATAATCAGTATTGGTGTGTCTCCTAATTTGAACTCTTGAAACTGACTTCTAGTCCTCTGCAATAAAAATACAAGATTAAGATTTTAAGCACTGAGCTAACTCTCCAGCTTGTATATCTTGATCTTTAACATTTTTGCAGTTTGCACTAAAGAAATAGCCAGAAAAAAATGATGTGCATTTCTAAATATACATTGAGGTTTATTAAAATTTTAATTTGATGAAAGTCAGTAGTGGTAAAATGTACAAATTTAGATGTTTTCTGTGCTAGGTTGCTATATATGAACATAGACATATATTTATTTATTTATTTATTTATTCATTCATTCATTCATTTATTATGTGTGTATGTATATTCTAATTTTAGGTACAATGTGGTTTAAATGCATATATGATAATCTTTTATTTCAGAAATGTTTTCATTGTGTTCAGCAAATCTGATTGTATAATCAAAAATAATTTACTAATGTCTTAATAATTGTTCAAAATAGGAATAAGAAGTTAAATTGAGTGGGGTTTTTTGGCCGAAAAACAAGCAAATCATTCAACATGACAGGGAAGATATTCAAAAAAACTGAATACTCTTCTTCACATCTGGCTACATAGAAGTTATAGATAAGATGGGATGTACATAAGCAGAGGTGTGCAGAGATTATTTATTTGTGAGCTGATGTAACATCAACTATACACCAAATAGGAGAGGAAAAAGTAACCTTCCTTTTAAGTGTTTAAAAAAAACAGTTGTAAATGAAAATATAGCAGTTGATATTTATTCCTTTTATTTTAGAGAAACTTGGAATTGCACAGTAGATTCCTTCTGAATTCAGAGTGAGGTATCTTTGGGCTAAGTTATGATGCTAAATGCTATATTGTGCTTAGAGCTTACTTTAAAAGAGATTGCCCATGGAAATCTGTCTGCATTCCAAGAATCATATGTAATTTCTACATTTTTTAATCTATCACTCCTGTACCACACACACACACACACACACACACACACACACACACACACACACACAAATTATTGTCTTCTTTGTGTAAATTGGTCCCTAATAGAGAAGTTATACAACTAAATAGAATGTTAATATTAACATTTCCAGGAAATGTGGAAGGCAGAAGTCTACAACTTGAATTAAAAGGAAATAAAATATAAAAGGAGATGAAAATTGTCTATCAATGATATATTTGTCAAGGAAGCTTTCTACATGCTCACACAATGCCACTTTTAAGCCTCTACTAATTTAAGCATCTCAGTTTTAAGCATCTATTATTAACATTTCCAGGAAATGTGGAAGGCAGAAGTCTACAACTTGAATTAAAAGGAAATAAAATATAAAAGGAGATGAAAATTGTCTATCAATGATATATTTGTCAAGGAAGCTTTCTACATGCTCACACAATGCCACTTTTAAGCCTCTACTAATTTAAGCATCTCAGTTTTAAGCATCTACTAATTCTAAGAGTTGTAAAAACATTAGATAAAATAGAGTAATATCCCATTTGCCTTACATTTCTTCACAGCCCTAACTAGAATACTTGGGAAATAGGAAAATATTTAAAAATATCAGAAATAGTGGGTAACAGAAAAAGAAGCATACATACGCACATATGTATGTTATTCTTGCTCTTTTGGGGGAGCTTGTCACCCAGCTCCCAAATGGATCACACATGGAGACTTATTCTTAATTATATACATTTTCAGACTTAGCTTGGCTTATCTGTTGCCAGCTTTTTAAAAATTAACTCATCAACCTTTTTCCCCTGGATTATATCTTTGCTTACTTCTGTAAATCTCACTCAATGGCTGGGTAGGTGGCTGTCCCTGGCATCCTCCTCCCCTTGTTCACTTGCTTTTTCTTCTTTTTTTATTCCAGATTTTTCTTTTTATTTATTATCATTGCCTGTTTGTCCCACCTATCATTTATTCTGCCTTGCTATTGGCCATTCAGCTAACCCTAACCCTAATAAATATTAGACCATCAGGTGATTTGAACAGGGAAAGTTAATCAGCTTCACAGAGCTAAACAAATGCAACATAAAAGAATGTAACACAACTTTGCATCATTAAAACAAATGTTCCACAGCACAAATATAGTAAATCTTAAAATAGTATTCTAAAATTATAAAGCATATATATATATATAATATATATATAAACAGGACCATATTTAGTGTTCTCTTTTTAAAAGGAGAAGAAACAACGGCTATAAGGTTAAATAAAATCAGTACTATCAAATATCTTTAAATTTTTTTCTTTTTTTGAAAATTTTTACCATACAGTTTATTCTTTACAGTCAACCTTGCTTCAGCTTCTCCCAGCTCCTACTCCACCTCCCCTATCATCCAAATATCACTCTTTTACTCTTTCCTTAAGAAGAAAACACTCATCTAAAAATATATAATTAAAACAAAACTGGATAAAACAGTAACAAATTAAAATATGACAACATCAAAAACCAAAAGGAAAGAAAAAAAAGTCAAAGTAAAAAAAAAAAAAAAACTAGAAACACTTATAGATGTAGTGACACACATTCACACACGAATTTCTTAAAAGTGCACAACTTGAATCTATAGTGTGCGTGCCCGTTTGTGAATGCATGTGCGTGTGTGTGTGTGTGTGTGTGTGTGTGTGTGTGTGTGTGTGTGCGTGTGCATGCATGTATGTAAAAGAGATGTGGGGGAGAAAGAGTCTGACAAAACATTGAGACAAAGAACCTTCAAAACGACACTATGTTTTGTGATAATTATCTAGTACTGGGCTTGGGACCTACCCTTAAGAGAGAGAGTAACTGGGAGGAGTGGGAGGAGGAAGGGAGTCTGAACAAGGGAATACATAGATAAAAAATATGATTTTATTTATAATAAAAAGGAGTGTTTTGTATGCTCAGTGTGACCACGTTGAAGAAAATTAGTTTTCATTTGCAGATAGTTATTAGTTAGAAAAAGTTTCTGAGTTAGAGAATGTGGAACGTTTCCACTTTTCTTCCCAGCTCTTCTCACATGTTGATCCAGACTGCAGTCAGTGCATGCCGCCACAGTCTGTGAGTGTGAGTTTTATACGTGAATCAGTACTTTCTTATCTGGAAGGCATTGCTTATGCTGGATGTCTTCTATCACCACAGGCTCTGAGAATCTTTATGTCTTCCCTTTCCATAATTCTCTGAACCGTAGGGAAAGAGATTTGATGGGAAAAAAAAAAAAAAAAAAAAAAAAAAAAAAACTAATTTAAGACTGATTTTTCCAGTGTCTCTCAATCTCTGCATATTGTCAAACTTCTTTATTTGTTTCCATGTAAGACAGAAGAAATTTTCTTGAGGACAGATGAGTAAGATACTGCTCTTAGTCTTAGTAGTTATTCACATTGCACTGTCTCTCTAAGTCTTAACTGCTAATAGCTATGTATAATCAGATGTATACCATGTTTGTCTTTTGTGCTCTGTGTTCCTTCTCTAAGGATAATTTTCTTTAGCTCCCTTAATTTACCTACAAATGTCACCATCCATTGTTTTTAATGGATTAGTAATACTATATTGTGTAAATTTTCTTTATCCATTCATCCAGACAGACATTTAGCCTCTTTCCAATTTTACCTATTATGAATAGAGCAACAATAAACATGGGTGTGCTAGTGTCTCTGGGGTAAGATAAAGAATCCTTTGAGTAAATGCCCAGTATATGCTTGAGGGAGAAGTATGTCCATCTTTCTGAGGAACCATCTTGTGGCCATATATTGTATATTTAGTAAACATAGTTTGGCATATCAGAGGAAAAGCCACATACAGAGCCAAGCCATGAAGGTCAGGGGTGTGATGATCTTTATTTTAATCCCATCACTCCAGAGGCAGAGATCCGTTTGGATCTCCTTGAGTTCAAGGCTTAACACAGCAGTGGTGGTAGCACACACATTTTTAAAGGGAGCACAAGAAAATTTGAATGGGGAAATGAGAGAGCTGTGCAGGGGAGGGGGTGGAAGAAGGAATTCAGCTCTGGCTGCCACTTCCCTTTTTTGGCTGAGGAAACAGAGGTTTAGAGCCTGAGGATTCACAGAGACAGGCCTGAGGAGTTGGCTGGGTGAGAAGTGGATGTGGTGTGTTTCTCTGTCTCTCCAATAGTTCAGCTTTTCTCCACTATCTGGATCCTGGGTTTTATTATAATACCAAATAAAATGTGTGCAATACAGCCACACTGATTTTCATAGTGGCAGTAAATGTATGTGATCTAACCTAAAATGGACAAGTGTTTTCCTTGCTCCCCATCCATGCCAGCATGTACTGTCATTTATTTTATTGATCTTTGTCATTCTAATTTCTATAAAATGAAATTGCAAAGTATTTTGATTTTCTATTTCCCCCTAACTAAATATTTTGAATGTTTTTAAAAATATTTTTCCAAACTGAAGGAATATTGCCAAATTCCTTTTATGAGGCCACAATTACCCTAATACCCAAGCCACTCAAAGACACAACAAAGAAGGAGAATTACAGATCAATTTCCCTAATGAATATTGATGCTAAAATTCTCAACAAACTTTTAACAAACTGTATACAGCAATGTATAAAAAATATCATCCACCACGACCAAGTAGGCTTCATCCCAGAAATTCAGGGCTAGTTTAACATACAAAGAAAAACTGAAAATGTTATCCATCATATAAACAAACTAAAGGAACAAAACCATATGATCATATCCTTAGATGCGGAAAAAGCCATTGACACAATCCAACACTCCTTTATGATTAAAGCCCTGGAGAGATCAGGAATACAGAGAAAATATCCAAATATAATAAAGGCGATTTACAAGAAGCCGAAAGCCAGTATCAAAATTAATGGAGAAAACTCAAAGCAATCCCACTAAAATCAGGAACTAGACAAGGATGTCCTCTCTCCCCTTATCTGTTCAATATAGTTCTCAAAGTTTTAGCTAAAGTAATAAGAGAATGAAAAGAGATTAAGGGAATACAAATTGGAAATGAAGAAGTGAAACTATCTCTATTTGCAAATGATATGATTGTATACATAAGTGACACACTTCTATAAATTGGCACAGGCGACCACTTCCTAAATATAACACCAGTGGCATAGACACTAAGACCAACAATCAATAAGTGGGATCTCCTGAAGCTAAGAAGCTTCTGTAAAGCCAAGGACACTGTCAATAGGACAAAATGACAGCCTACAGAATGGGAAAAGATTTTCACCCTACAAGTGATAGAGGACTGATCTCTAAGATATATAAAGAACTCAAGAATCTAGAGCCCAAAAACCTTGAATAACCCAATCAAAAAAATGGAGTTCAGATCTACAAAGAGAATTCTCAGCAGAAGAATTACGAATGGCTGAAAGGCACCTGAAAAAGTGCTCATCATCTTTAGCCATCAGAGAAATGCAAATCAAAACAACTTTGAGATACCACCTAACACCTCTTAGGTTGGCTAAGATAAAAGACACAGAGGACAGCCTATGTTGTAGAGAATGCGGAGCAAGGGGAACACTTCTCCATTGTTGCTGGGTATGTAAGCTTGATCAGCCACTGCGGAATGCAGTATGGCGGTTTCTCAGAAAATTGAGAATCAATCTCCCCAAGGACCCAGTAATACCGCTTCTGGGTTTATACCCTTAAGATGCGCAGTCACACTTCAAAGAAAAAATGATATCCTATAATTTTCAGGCAAATGGATGGATTTGGAGAATATTCTACTGAGCGAGGTATCACAAACCCAGAAAGATAAGCAGGGAATGTTCTCACTCATTAGTGGACTCTAAACAAACAAACAAACAAACAAACAAACAAACAAGAAAAAAGCAAAGCATGCCCAAGCTGCAAACCACAACCACTGAACAACTTGGGATCAGAAACACCCTGGACTGACCCCTTGGATCCCACTCTCCCTAGAGGAACACTTGACTCAGTCTTGAAGATGGGGGGAGAAAACTGGATTTGGCCAGGAGTGGAGACTGAACTAAGCAATATTGGGACAGTGGGACCATGGAACTGCCTGCTGCCTGCCTAGAGAGGGGATGGGGAGTTGTGGAGAAGAAAGAATGACTAGGAATATAACTTCATCTGAGCACAAACCATCTTGTTCAGCCATGCAGCTCCATACCTTTCTTATGGTGGCATTTCCTCTGCATCTCCTTGCAGCTCCGGCGACTCTGGCATCTGTGTCTGGTGTCTGTTTGGCATCTATCTTCTGTCTCTGCTCCGAGATATTCCAGAGTTTTCTTAGCCTGGTAGCCCTGCTTAGACTTCCTGTTTGACTTTGGCCAATTAACTTTTATTAAACCCATAGACAGGACAAATATTTGCATTACCAGCATAATCTCTCTACAAATGTGAACTTAAAAAAGATTAAAGAAACAGAAATCATTCCTATTCATAGCATAAGTATTATTTGTTTTTTGTGATTTTGTATCTCTATCATTTAAAGCATACTTTTCCCTTTTTTAATTTATTATTTGGTGATTTAATAACATGTACCCCATCAACTCAGTTATCAGTCCTATCAGTTTCATACACACTCATATGATTTACTCATTTACAAAAATGACCGTTCATGCTGCTCATTTACTTACTGGTTCATAATTAAACTCCCTGTGGCCAGCCCCTTAATGAAAATGAGACCTTCCTCACCCACACCCCTGCCAGAGGCCATCAATACAGAAGTGAAGCATTGTGTCATTTAGCTATGTTCTAGCCTTGAGCTCCTGTATACAATGACATTTTTTTTTTAAGTACACTAATGAGTGAGGACATCCCCTGCTTATCTTTCTGAGTTTGTAATACCTTGCTCAGGAGGATATTCTCCAAATCCATCCATTTGCCTACAAATTTTAGGATATCATTTTTTCTAACTGCTGAACATTACTCCATTGTGTAGATGTACTACAGTTTGTTAATCCATTCTTCAGTTGAGGGGCATTTAGGTTGTTTCCAGGTTCTTGCTGTTACAAATAATGTTGCTATGAACATAGTTGAGCTAATGCTTTTGGGGTGTGAATGAGTGTCTTTAGGGCATATGCCCAGTAGTGGTATTGCTGGATCCTTGGGGAGATTGATTCCCAGTTTTCTGAGAAACTGTCATACTGCATTTCAGAGTGACTGAAGAAGTTTACACTCCCACCAACAATGGAAGAGTGTTCTTCTTGCTCCACAACTTCTCTAGCATAGGCTGTGATCTGTTGTTAATCTTAGCCATTCTGACAGGTGTATGGTGGTATCTCAAAATTGTTTTAATTTGCATTTTTCTGATGGCTAAAGATGTTGAACACTTTTTCATGTGCCTTACAGATATTTGTAATTCTGCTGACGATCCCCTTTTTAGTTCTGAACCCCATTTGTAAATTGGGTTATTTGTGGTTGGGGCTCTAGTTTTTTTTAAGTTCTCTTCATATTTTAGAGATCAATCCTCTGTCACTTGTTGGGTTGGAAAAAATCTTTTCCCTTTCTGTAGGCTGTCATTTTGTCTTATTGACTGTGTCTTTGGCCTTATAGAAGCCTGCTGCCAAGCAAATTTCTGTTGTTTGCAAAGAACTCTACTCTCAAGGAATGTTTTTTTATGATTTTTCATGGTAAGACATAAATGATTAAGTTAGAGACATGATTTGGAAAGAAGTGTTGAGAAGCTTCCCAGAAGACATTTGCTTCCCTTTAACAAATTCTCTTTCTCTGAGTCTCCTCATCACTTTGTCTGGATAGGAGGATGGGTAGCTCACTCTGCACAGGCATGTTTTTTATTAGTAGTATTCTTTCACACAAAGGCTGCCTGTGACTAGGCCAATAAGTGGTATTTTCTAATATGCACTTGCTTATCTACTGTTCTATGTGACTCATTTTTTATTTCCTTGCGATCTCATGGATTTGTTTATTATTTCTTTAGAAAGTAGTATTTCTTTAAGAAAAAGTGCAGAAATTGTTTAATGATTAAGAGCTTAGACTGCTTCTACAAAAGACTTAAGATTGGTTGCTAGGATCATGTCAGGTGGACCATAAAAACGTGTAATTCTACCTTCAGGGGACCTTATACTTTTTTTTTTGCTTTTCTTAGGCACCTATACACATGTGTAGAAACCCACACACTGAAGTAAATACACATGCGCAATTAAAACAATGAAATAGTAAGCCTTATAGAAGGACGTGTTTGGTGTATTCTGTAGTTTTGACTAATGAACATGATAAATTTTGAGTTTATCTGACAATTAAGAGCTCCAGGAGATTTTTGCCTCACAGTGAAGAATAACTGCAATAAAGAACAATTTGAGAAATTCAAGTAAGAAAAATCACACTAGATTATGACCAGTATAGAATGAATATACAGGGGGCTGGAGAGATGGCTCAGTGGTTAAGAGCACTGACTATTCTCCAGAGGACCCGGGTTCGATTCCCAGCACCCACATGGCAGCTAACAACTGTCTGTAGTTCCAGGCAAACATCAAGGCAAATAAATAAATAAATAAAGTTGTTTTTTTTTTTTAAAAAAAAAAGAATGAATATACAAAGATTCTTTTAAAATTATTTTTATTTAAATAATAATTCTGCCCATATTGTACAGACATTAATACAAGAGATTACACTGGCTCTGCTTTAATCTCTGCTCCTATGATGTAATCTTAGTGGTTTTGGTTCACTGTAGTTTCTTGAGTAGGTGGTGTGTCTTGAATTGCTTGTTGTATCATTAGTGCTTATTTAATATCTAAATAATGTGTCTGATTTATAGCAAAATCTTATCCAGAGGCAACATAAGAATCTACCAAAATAAAACACCTTGTGCTTTTAGAAAAGGAAATGATGTCAAAGCACTTCTATTATGAGAATCGCAGCCTATCTTTAAAGTCTTTTATCATGATTCTGTGGCTTTACTTCTTAGCAAAAAGGCTAAAGTCTTGAAAATCACCCAGAATCTTTCATGTTGAGGATGTTCAAAATGATTTTTATTATATTTGCACTTTGATATGGTGTTTCTCTATCTTAACTTTTAATTATGATTTTGGCATATTGGAAAAAAGGAAAATAACAGCACACAGCAATTGGGTGATTTGAAAATGCATTTACAGGTTAATCATTCCCTTATGCTTTAACTTCAAATATGTTTAACCACAGGTCATTAAGCAATACAAACCTAATGTTAATTTTACAGTTTAGCTATAATGAGAGAACTTAAAAAAATATCATAAAATGTAGATAACCTTTTATAAATAAAATGCAAAGCAGTACCTTTGTAACAATTCAGATAAGCTTTAAATAGTTTCTCTTTATTAAAAATAAGTATGTAAAGGAGGGGTTTAATGTCAAACATTAGAAAAAGCCACATACTGTAAAACTGTTCCATTCACTTTCTTATTCCTAATACAAATAGTTCTGTTAAAGAAGAGTACTTGCTATGAAAGCATGGAGACTGGAGTTCAAATCTCCAGCACCCACATGAAAGTCTGGGCATACATTCTCATGCCTGTAACATGGCAGAAGCAGGTGAATCTTGGGAGCTTACAAAATGAAGCTTATAGTCCAGTGCTGTGAAAAAGTATTATCCATTTCTTCAGATTGCTATATTATGGTCAGAAAAAAATGTCATAGCGTCAGAATGCTCCATATACAATGTATCTCTATGGCTTCTTAAGAAATTATTTTAATTTTTCAATCATAATTACATTTTTTCCTCTTTTTTAAAATAGCATATATTCCTCCCTGTTCTTTATAAAAAAATTCCCCTCTTTTATTATACATATATAAGTTTAATTTCTGATATATAACTCTTTATAATTTTGAATATATTCCTACATTTGTAAAATATTACTTGCTTTATTTTTAAAATGTTACTTACATATATGTGTTTCATTGACCTATTCACATCCTCATAATGTCAGGGTCCTGAATGAAGCATGCTTCTATCTCTCCTTTCCCTTATGATAATTCTTTGGACAAAAGGAATACTGAAAAAGAAGCAATAAAGAGCATCAAAATCTATTTGGCCATCTAAAACAAACATTCCTGGTTGTTATGCAGGGCAAATTGTCCAGCTGGATTAAGTTACAGTGTGTTGGCAGTGTAGCCCATGTTCTCTCTACCCACTGAAGTTCCCCTGTTCTTCATGGCCAGATAAGTGTGCATATTGGATTTCTAGAATTATAATTTAGCTTAAAATATTGTTATAATTTTTTCTTATACCATGTATTTTACATTTAGAATCTGTCAAAAGCTTAGAAAATTTACATAAATCCACCTCCTCTTTTTCTTTCGTGAACCTATGTTTATACTTAATGTAGTGGTACTAAGCTAACTAACATTATTTATAAAATAAATAACATAAATAAAAATAAACTTTGTGCTCTATATTGCTATTTTAATTTTTCAATATTTGATTATTAATTACTTTCTCTATTCTCATTTTTCTTAGTTTATAATGATATATTTATTTGTAAGTCAGAATATTGGGAGCAATATTAGAGGTAACAATATCTCTGGGCATGGGCAACATGAATACTTATATGCAGGCAGGTTGCCTTTGAGGCATCAGTTCATCCACTCTCTCTCTTTGTTTATGAAATATCTAGCAGAGCAGGGGATCTTCCATAGGAACACATTAAATCTGAACATTCAATATATTCATAAAATTTTGGGTGTTTCTTAAACAGAAGAGAGCTTTCGAGCTGGGATCTTAGAAACAGAACCTATACCTGCATTCATTTCCCATAAAAATGTGTTTTCTGAACACCACAACATTCCCCTCCAGCATTCACTCTGTTTCATTTATGAAGCATATTCTAATGTTTCTTTATATTGTTTATTTTGTGGTTATCCCACTTTATGCAAACTTTTTAAGTACTTGATGCATGCCTTATATGAAAAAGTATCAATAAAATAATTTCTGTGACTTATTTCATACATCTTACTATTGTAGCCAAGTGTTTGCTTATTGTGCTGGATTTTCAATATCTTTCCACTTCTGACAGAAGCAAATACACTTTATGTTTAAATAAATGACCAGGCTGCCCTTACCTTTGAGGATAATATCTGGAGCTGCCACTATCTTGCCTGCTTCTCTTAAGCATAGTTTAGAAGAAGACTACATTACTATTCTTTTTGGAGAAGATAATGATCACCTTTCTCAACACATTATACAAATACACTATATTTACCATTCTTTGGCTGTAACAATACAAACGTTGGGCACCTGTAAGGCAGTGCACCTTTCCACACAGAGGATTGCGTCAAGTTTAGTATATACAGATGGTTAGTCATTTCTATTTTTTGCTCTACCATTATTTAAGTCTAAGGCCCTCACACATCCTCGTGTCATTTTCATGTGAGAAATTCTAAGTGATAGCCTGACTAAGTTTGATGAACCATTTACCTCCCTGCTTACTGTAACTTATTCTACAGAATGTGTTATCCTTATTGTAGACATAAAAAGTGAATTGCTTCTTTCTTAAGATTTTTACAGGATACTTTTATAAACACTTCCCTAAAAAAAATTGTAAAAGAGATTACTAGTCCTAACTCCTCAGGTTCTCCAATGCATATAATTGCAGTTCCAGAAATATTATGGCTTGCCTTTATTTGTGTGTTATTTCAGAGAAATACAAGCTAACACATGACCTTCCCTTCCATACTGAAGTCTTCACATCAAATACATTTTCAAAAATGGGCATATACAAGACAACATAAATTATTTAATTCATTTTATTGCCATAATTTCCAGATAAGTTTACTCATAAACTAATAAAATATCAAAATCCAAACTTTAGTTTCTCTTATTCTAAAGTCTTTTCCTTTGCAATATGTATTACAAGGAATATATTTTTTATAAAATTGAAATAGAACTATACTTATGACTGTGTTCATGTATTTAAGCAGATTAACTTATGAAAAAATAGATTAAAAAGTTACAATGTCTGTATATTTTAAACTAATTTTGTTGTTTGTTTTGATGCTGAAAAGCTACAAGGATCTCTATAATGTTAGGACTGTATCCTCACGGCAGATCAACACAAATCTCTATAATATTTGGCGTGTATTACCCACTGCATTTAATTTCCAGCTTTATGTATATAATTATTGAAAACCACATATTTTATTTTGAGTCTCTTCATGAAAAGTAACACAGAACCTTACATTAAATTACACTACTTAACACTGAAACTATTTTTTATATTTTATGATCAAAATAATTTTACATAGTACTTTTCTAACCTGAATTATTGGTGACTTTGAATAATTTAATGATAAAGTTATTAAGTCAGTTATATACAATTTGAATCACATTTTAAAGTAATTTACAAATAATTTTTAAAGTTATTTATTAACACAGATTCAATTAATAGAGTTTATTTTAGAGAGAAATGTCTTTAGTAAAATTTTATCAGTATAAGAAATAAAGAAAATATGATGTTTTATGAGTAATTGATATAATATGTTTAAGATATTTGCAATTTCCATTATAAATTAAAGTACTTTATAAATTCTAGAATAGTATGGACTCATAAAATTAAAATTTCATACCACATCATTCTCATAACATTATTTTCTCCTTATGTGAGAAAATATGTGCTATTATATATGTTTACAAATATAAATAAGCCCATGCCAAACAAATTGACTTTCTTTGTACACTATGATGTAACTCAGACACTTGAGGACTGTTAAATATAAAAATTAAAACATAACTTGGCATATAGTCATAATGTGAAGAAAATAAAGACATAAGTGGAAGCAAAAGATAAACCATTGTAGGGGCTGTCTGTGGAGCTTGTCCCCACACACTCTGTAGCAGACAGAGATAAACTTGGTCTGCCAGGGTCCCTCCCAGCTGCTGCTGAGGGATTTTGCATGACCATCCACCTTCAACAGATCAAACGGATAAGGACTGAGGACTCTGAAAGACAGTCTCAGACTCTGCCCAAAGGTGAGGTGGGTTCAGCAGGTCCCAGTGCCTGAATCGTTGCCAGGGAAAATAGTGATCCTGTTGGGTTCCGGGACCAGGGGCTGTCTGTGGAGTTGTGGCTACACAAGCTGTAGCAGACAGAGATAAACTCAGTCTGCCAGGGTCCCCTCAGCTGCTCCTGAGGTAATTTGCATGATCACCTTCCTCCAACTAATCAATCAGAGAAGGATTGAAGACTTGAAATCCAGTCCCCTGACCAGACACAAGGTAGAGATTGAGCAGACCTTACATTCAGAGGTGACAGGAGACACACAAACCCGTGTGCCACAACTGACTAGGAGACATCTAATCGTGAACCACTGAAGCAAATGGCAGATGCCAGTGCAAAAAAATACATAATAATGTAAAGAACAACAAGACAACTCCAGAAGAAAGTGTCGGTCCTACAATTACAAGCCCTGAACTGAGCAATGAAGAGGAAACAGAAGGAAGCAACACCAAAAATCCCTTTATGATAATCATTGAAGCTCTCAAACAGGATATGAAAAATTGCCTTAAAGAAATAGAAGAAAACACAAACAAAAAATTGGAAGAGATGAACAAATCTATGAAAGAAACATGCCAGGAACTAAAAACTGAAATAGAAGCAATAAAAAAGGCACAAAATGAGGCAAAGATGGAAATAGAAAACCTGAAAAAAAAGCTGGAACCACAGCTACAAGCATAACCTGCAGAGTTCAGGAGATGGAAGATAGAATCTCTGAAGTAGAAGACTCAGTAGCTCAAATAGATATATTGGTCAAAGAAAATACTAAAACCAAAAAAGCCATAATTCAAAATGTTCAGGAAATCTGGGACACCATGAAAAGACCTAATTTGAGAATAATAGGAATAGAAGAAGGAGAAGAATATGAGCTCAAAGGCACAGATAATGTTTTCAATAAAATCATAGAAGAAAACTTCCCTAACCTGAAGAAGGAAATGCCTATAAAGATACAAGAAGCTTACAAAAGACCAAATAGATATGACCCCCCAAAAAGGCCAGTGTACCACATTATAATCAAGCCACAAAACATACAGAACAAAGACTGAAACAATATCTATCTACCAATCCAGTGCTACAGAGAGTATTAGAGAGAAAACTTCAACCTAAGGACCCAAGATGCACCCATGAAACCACAAACAATCAATAATTCCACAGAAGAATAAACCAGAGAAAGGAAATACAAACAAGTTACCACCAAAAAATGGCAGGAAATATCAAACAGTGATCACTAATATCCCTTAATATCAATGGACTCAACTCTCCTATAAAGTCTCACACACTAACAAGATGGATACAACAACAGAAGCCATCCTTCTGTTGATTACGAGAAACACACCTAAACCAGAAAGACAGACACAGAGTAAAGGGTTGGGAAAAGATTTTCCAGTCAAATGGTCCTACAAAACAAGTGGCGGTTGCCATCCTAATTTCTAAAAAAATAGACTTTAAGCTAAACGCAATTAAAAGGGACCAAGATGATCATTACTTATTCATCACAGGAAAAATTGGTCAAGAGGAAATTTATATCCTGAATATTTATGCCCCTAATATACGAGGACCTACCTATATAAAAGATACACTGCTAAAGTTCGAATCCCACATCAATTCCCACATCCTAAAAGTGGGAGACTTCATTACTCCACTCTCAACCCTGGATAGGTCAACCAGACAGAGACTCAACAGAGAAATAAGAAGTCTAAAAGTGGTTATGATGCAAATGGATTTAATAGATATCTACAGAAGCTTCCACCCAAATGCAAAGGAATATATGTATTTCTTAGCTCCTCATGGAACTTTCTCCAAAATTGACCTCATAATTGGTCATAAAGCAAATATCAATAGCTACAAAAAAATGAAAATAATCCCTTGTAACATATCAGACTACCAGGGCCTAAAGTCAGAGTTCAACAACATAAAAATCAAAGAAAGCCTACCAACTCAAGGAAACTTAACATCACTCAGCTGAACCATCGCTGGGTCAAGGAGAAATTAAGAAAGAAATCAAAGTCTTACTAGAATTTAATGAAAATGAATCCACAACGTATCCAAACTTGTGGGACACAATGAAAGCAGTCTGAAGAGGAAAATTCATAGCGCTAGATGCCTAAATGAAAAACCTAGACAAATCCCACACTAGAGACCTAACAGCTCAGCTGAAAGCCTTAGAACAATTAGAAGTGAACTTACCTAGAAGGAGTAGATGGCAGGAAATAATCAAACTTAGAGCTGAAATCAATACAGTTGAAACAAAAAGAACAATACAAAGAATCAATGAATCTAAGAGTTGGTTCTTTGAGAAAGTCAACAAGATAGATAAGCCCTTAGCCAAACTAATCAAAAGACAGAGAGAGAGAGAGTGTTCAAATCAACAAAATCAGAAATGAAAAGGGGGACATAACAACAGACCCCCCAGGAAATACAGAGAACTATCAGATCATACTTTGAAAATCTGTATTCCACAAAAATGGAAAACCTAGAAGAAATGGACAGTTTTCTGGACAGGTACCATCAACCAAAATTAAATGAAGATCAGATTAGTTACCTAAACAGGCCTATAACCCTTAAGAAAATTGAAGCTGTCATTAAAAGCCTCCCCAAAATAAAAGCCCAGGTCCAGATGGTTTCAGCACCGAATTCTACCAGACATTCAAAGAAGAATTACTACCATTACTCCTCAACCTATTTCACATAGTAGTAACTGAAGGAATATTGTCAAATTCCCTCTATGAGGCCACAATTACCCTAATACCCAAGACACTCAAAGACACAACAAAGACGGAGAATTACAGACCAATTTCCCTAATGAATATTGATGCTAAAATTATCAACAAAATTTTAGCAAAACATATACAACAATGTATAAAAAATATCATTCACCACGACCAAGTAGGCTTCATCCCAGAAATTCAGGGCTGGTTTAAATACGAAAAACTGTAAATGTTATCCATCATGTAAACAAGCTAAAGGAACAAAACCACATGATCATATCCTTAGATGCTGAAAAAGCCTTTGGCAAAATCCAACACTCCTTTATGATTAAAGCCCTGGAGAGATCAGGAATACAGTGAAAATATCTAAATATAATAAAGGCAATTTACAAGAAACCAAAAGCCAATATCAAAATTAATGGAGAAAACTCAAAGCATTCCACTAAAATCAGGAACTAGACAAGGATGTTCTCTCACCTTATCTATTCAATATAGTTCTCAAAGTTTTAGCTAAAGGAGATTGAGGGCATACAAATTGGAAAAGAAGAAGTGAAGCTATCTGTATTTGCAGATGATATGATTGTATACATAAGTGACCCACAAAATTCTTCTAAGGAAGTTCAATGGCTAATAAACACCTTCAGCAATGTAGCAAGATACAAGATTAACTCAAAGAAATCAGTAGCCCTTCTATACACTAAAGATAGAAGAGCTGAAAAAGAAATAAGTGAAACATTACCCTTCATTATAGTATTAAATACCTTGGAGTAACTATAACCAAAGAAGTAACAGACCTATTTGACAAAAATTTTAAATCACTGAAGAAAGAAATTGAAGAGGATATCAGAAAATGGAAAGTTTTCCCATGTTCCCGGATTGGTAGGATCAACATAGTAAAAATAGCAATTCTACCAAAAGCAATCTACAGATTCAATGCACTGCCCATCAAAATCCCAATACAATATTTTTTCGACCTTAAAAGAACAATACTCAATTTCATTTGGAATAACAAGAAAGCCAGGATTGCCAAAAAAATTTTGCTCAACAAAAGAACCTCAGGAGGTATCACCATCCCTGACTTCAAGTTATACTATAGAGCTACAGTAATAAAAACAGCCTGGTACTGGCATAAAAACAGACTTGTGGATCAATGGAATAGAATTAACGATCCAGTCATTAACCTAAAAACTTATGAACACCTGATCTTTGACAAAGAGACCCAAAATATTCAATGGAAAAAAGATAGTATATTTAACAAATGGTGTTGGCATAGCTGGATGGAAGTGTGTAGAAAAATGCAAATAGATCTGAGCCTGTCACTCTGCACAAAACTCAAATCCAAGAGGATCAAAGACCTCAACTTAAACCCAGCCACTTAAAACTTGATAGAAAAGAAAGTGGGAAATACACTTCTATGAATTGGCACAGGTGACCACTTCCTAAATATAACATCAGTGGCACAGACACTAAGAACAACAATCAATAAGTGGGATCTCCTGAAGCTAAGAAGCTTCTGTGAATCCAAGGACACTGTCAATAGGACAAAACGACAGCCTACAGAATGGGAAAAGATTTTTATCAACCCTACAAGTGATAGAGGACTGATCTCAAAGATATATAAAGAGCTCAAGAATCTAGAGCCCAAAACCTTTAATAACCCAATCAAAAAATGGGTTTCAGATATGAAAAGGGAATTCTCAGCAAAAGAATTACGAATGGTTGAAAGGCACCTGAAAAAGTGCTCATCATCTTTAGCCATCAGAGAAATGCAAATCAAAACAACTTTGAGATACCATCTGACACCTGTTAGAATGGCTAAGATAAAAGGCACAGATGACAGCCTATGTTGTAGAGAATGGGGAACACAGGGAACACTCCTCCATTGTTGGTGGGATTATAAGCTTGTTCAGCCACTTTTAATGCAGTATGGTGGTTTCTCATAAAACTGAGAATCAATCTCACCAAGGACCCAGCAATACCACTCCTGGTTGTATACCCTAAAGAAGCACAGTCACACTCCATAGACATTAGCTCAACTATGTTCATAGCAGCATTATTTGTAATAGCAAGAACCTGGAAACAACCTAGATGTCCCTCAACTGAAGAATGGATTAAAAAACGGTGGTACATCTACACAATGGAGTACTACTCAGCAGTAAGAACAAATAATATCTTAAAATTTGCTGGCAATAGGATGGATTTAGAGAATATCCTACTGAATGAAGTATCACAAACTCAGAAAGATAAGCAGGGGATGTACTCACTCATTAGTGGACTCTAAACAAACAAACAAACAAACAAACAGAAAAAAAGCAAAGCATGCCCAAGCTGCAAACCACAAACACTGAACAACTTGGGATCAAAAACATCCTGGACTGACAGCTTGGATCCCACTCCCCCTAGAGGAACACTTGAATCACTGTTGAGGGAGGGGGGAGAAAACTGGATCTGCCAGGAGTGGAGACTGAACTATGCAATATTGAGCAGTGGGACCATGGAACTGCCTGCTGCCTGCCCAGAGATGAGATGGGGATTTGTGGAGAAGAAAGAATGACCTGATGTGGTGGATGGGGATAGGGATGGTGAATAAGGTTATACAAGGTTAGAAAGTGTGACTTCTTTGTTCATAATAATAATAATTAAAAAAGATAAACCATTGTAAGAATATTTGGAGATTTTTTTAATTCATTCAAGCTCAGAAATGGATGACTCACATTTTAGTAAGATATATTATTTATTAATCATAATATATATATTTTTAACTTCTTACATAAAGTTTTATCTTTGTAAATCTAAAGCACTTTGCTTATAAAGACATCAGGAGTATTGATTATTTGTTTTTCCTTAGTAGTATCAATGTCTCTGAAAGTGGTATTTACAGGATTGTATAATTGCTACCTAAACATTAAATGTGAAAGCAATTTGGTGAGAAGCCTTGCAGTAAGGGGAGTAAATATTTAAACAAATCTCAAAATTAATATCCTGATATTATCACTGAGAATTACATATTTTAATATTTACACAAAGCAATATTCACAATTAAATATTTTTTGCTAGTGGCTAAAAACATCAACAGATTAATAGAGACATTAGAAACAAATAATCTTCTGAAAAATAAATGTAAGTTAATAAAAGTAAATAGTTCTGGAATGACACAAATCTGAAAAAGCCATTTGTCTATATAGTAAAAATGGACAGATCATCATCATAATACAAAAAATGTTGGCACAACATGGAATTCAACTGACTGAATCTAGAGACTAGACTAGACTTAAAATAACTTCAGATTTATTTTCAAAAGCTGAACAATAATGATACAAAATGACACATATTCCTTTCAGTTACTTGAAATCAGTATATCTGATTCTGAGGTGCTGACAGATAGGAAAATAGGAATGACATTATCATTTTCTTTCTGTGTATTAAAAGACTTGAAGAAAAATTACATTAAACAGCCAAGAGTATTCCATCTAAGAGGAAGCTAAACATAGTGTGAACCTCTGTTTACAGCACTTTTACATATGTGCATGATCCTGTCTACATTATGTGTGTGTGTGTGTGTGTGTGTGTGTGTGTGCACGTGTGTGTTAGTGAAGGGTAGACAGATATTACCATGTGTCAACTGTGAGTCCAATGAACAGAAATCATGGAACACTGTGAATTCTGTCCTGTTAGATCCATTTGATTGTTGTAGAAAGTTTCCTGACCCGTTTGGGCCAGAGGTTTGGACCTGGCCTGCAGTGGCTTTAGTCCCCCAAAGAAATGAATCAGAAACTTATATTAACTTCATACTGTTTGGCCCATGTCTCAAGCACATTACTAGCTAGTTCTTTCATCTTAATTCAACCCATTTCTTGTAATATACCTGCCACGTGGACCAGCCCGTGGCTCACCTGGATTTCTTACATGTCTCTTCTTCTTCGGGGGTCACATTTCGACTGGCTAACTCCATCCTCCTTCTACTTGTCTGTCCTCTGATTCTCTACCCACTTCTATGGTGCTCCACATAGACCAAAACAGCTCCTTTATTTACAGCATACAGAGAACATTCCACCACTGTTGATCACTGAAAATGTGATTCAGATGAGTGATGTTGATTATATCAAAACTTTACTGAAAACAAAAATATTACTCTTACTAAATATTCATGATAAACAATCTCATAAACAATTAAAGCTACAACACTACTGTTTAAAAGGTTTTTGTATATGTACATTGTGGATGTAAACATAAAAATAGATTGTATTTGGTTTACATAATAAAATTTTTAAATAGTTAACTTTTATTTAGTTATAGACATTCAGAATGTTTATTATACACCTATGTATGATGGATATAAATTTACATAGGTATTTATGTAAAATAAATTTCCCAATAAAATTAATAGGACACAAAGTTAGATAGGTTTTTTCCACTGCTTTTTTTCAATAAACTATAAAAATGCCTTTTAAATATTTTATTCTAGCTTTAGTAAAACTGAACTGCATGTTTGAAGCTACAGCACATATGAAAAAGCCAGAAGCATATGTAAAAATGTAATTGCTAAGTTATTTATTGGACAATCTATCTATGACACTTGAATTCTGTATTTTGGTTGCTGTAAAAATAAATAGGAAAATTCAATAAAAAAATTGTAAGCTTGTGCAGTAAGTCACCCATGCTTATGGAGTAACATGTTTATAAAAGAAGAGGTAAAATTTTTTTTACACACTATATTTTGCTTTCTCCTCCATTAACATGGCAATGAAACTGGATTTTGTTCATTCATCTGACAGGAATTACATCTTTTTATATAAATAGCACACCCACTTAAATGGATAAAGCATGAAATTGGCATTTTCCTGTAAAAAGAAGCTAGCCTGTCATCCTGAATCCTCTGATTTACCTCTGGGCCTAAGTTCATAAATGATCCCTTTCTTTTTCAAACTGGTTCAGACTACCACTGAGATATTCAAAGTGTGTTATGTTCAGGTAATAGAAAAGTCTTTTAATATTTTAAATAAAAAAATTTATAAAGAATATCATTCTATCCCCCTGCCAAGGTTATTTGTTATATTCTTGCTATTATTGGAAAACAATAGCTACCATCTTTAACAGTTATTTTGATCCCACTGAGCTCCTGTTTGAACAATAATGCTTTCTTGAATCTCATTACTTGGTGAGGTGATTGTAATATTAGATTTCACTGAGAAAATCAGCATAAACACAACCAAAATTTATGTGTACTCTCTATACCTGCTGGTTTTAAAAGGTCAAATAAATAAACTTTTCCTACAATATGATTTTTTCACAAGCACTTTCAAAACTTTTGTTAATTTCAAAAGTCTTTTTCTCTTACAGTCAGGATCTATTGTAAGCTCTCTAGTTATATAAAATTGTGTGGAATGTATTATGTTGTCTTACAGTTTATTAAATTCATTCATATGCCACAACAAAACTTATAACTAAAAATTCAGTAGATTTATATTATTTTGTTCAATAAGTGTCAAGCTAAACCTTTATAGATTTAGATGTAGGTCTCCATAACTCTTGCTTTTCTCATATGTTTTCTATGGAGTAATAACTTGTAAAATTTATTAAAACTATGGTATCCATTTTATTTCCCCTGACTTGGTAAAAATGTTACCCAAATACTCAAAAGTAGTACATTTGTATTTTTGGTTATTAGCAGTAGAACTAGGATGACATATCCCTACCTTAGAGTTGTAGGAGATTGGCTGGTAAAAACTGAAGAAGCAGACTAATAAACTAAGACAAAATATAAAACTATACAGGTACTATGTATACAAAGACATTTACTATAAAATTTCATGTGTTCTCTGTTCAAATACTTCCTGAGAATGTGCTTCACAGAGTAATCTGTTTGCGTCCCTACCATGGGTCTTTCATGCAATAGACAACTGAATTTAGAGAAAGGAAATGGGGACCATTCTCTCCCACTGGTTATTATATTTACCTCTCTGCTTGATCTATAGGGAAGGAGAGGAGAGACTGATAGAGTGGTGTGCACAGTGTGAGACTGAGCCAGAGGGTTTAGAACCCCCCTAGCCACACATAAGTGCCTATTTGGAAAACATATTTTTATTTTTTTGGTATTAACAATAAATCCATGCACACATATTCCTGTCTAGGTCTTGTGGAGTACTGAGTGGTAAAATTTCTGACAAAATGACTAATAAACTCAGTTCACTAAGTGGTTCTTATGTCTCAAATAATCCTAGGTCTGATGGAGGCTTCCTCATTTCGTGATTCCTGATGCTGTCTCAGCTTCAACCTGGTTTCAGCCTAGGTTTGAAATAGCTGCCTCACCACAACAAAGTCAATAGCCAAGAGAATGTTGGAGGAATATTGAAGATTTGGGAAGCAGTGGGGAAGACGCCCTGGTGTAGCAATCTGTACATTGTAATCTGGTTCCTTCCTCCAAAGATATATCTCTTTTATAAACCTCTACCTGTCTCATAGCTCAGGTCCAAATTCTTCATTTTGTTATGCACAGTTGCGCCTATCTCGCTTCGAATCCTGGCAGCCATCCAACCACGTATTTATTTTACATGACTGTCCAAGCCAGGCCATTAAGGGTCAGTTGTAAAGGTGCAAACTGAGTAGGGAGCCATGGTTCAAATTTTATACAAATGGGCTTAATACAAAGTTGTCTAGAACCTCAGATCTTCTTAGAATTTCCATATCACTACATTGATCCCAGCTTCTTTCATTCTTCTGTCCTAATTGAGCAAACATATCTGAAGTCTCCTAACACATTTTCTTTCTTCTTCTCCTGCCCCAGACATACACACACTACCTGAGGGACCTATATGAGATGGAAGACAAGTTATGTCACTCCCGTGCTCAATATGTGACCAAAACCTAGTTCATAAGACTAAAACCAATGCCCTCGATGCTATCTTTTACCCTCCTCCTCCATTTGGTCTGTCTCTGCCATTCTGCCCTCAGCCCCCCTAATCTTTCACACAGGTGTAAACCACTAGTGTTCCATCACCTTCTGACAAGTTGGCCCAGAGCCAGTTGTAGAACTCCCAAGCTGAAAGTGTGTTACCATAGGAAGTCCCCAACCACTTCTCCTTCTATTACATTATGATTACATGGGACCTTGGAGCTGTTCCTTATTGATTTTCCCCTTTAAAACAGACTGCTGCCTCTGCCTCGCAGGCATTGTTTGGAGCCAAATCTTTGAGGTATCCTTGATAAATGCTTTTCTTAATAAATTTTTGGTTTGCTCAAAGCCCTTCTTTCAAGATGTATTACTCCAGGATTCTTAAACACTAAGCATCATAAACTCTTCCTGTTGCCTTATGATTCTGATACAAGGACTTAGACCTCTCTGCTCCTTTGCCCAAAATGCTTTATTAATGAAATCTACATAAATTACTTCCCATTCAGTATTTCATATCTCAGATTTTGTATCAGTTTAAAAGGGATTACTGCCCCAAATAGAAAACAATCATTATGGAGAGTGACCTTGGACCTGTAGAATGAAATAAACCTTCCACTCCTTTAATTGTCTTTGAGTCAGAGTTTTTTGGGTTTTTTTTTTTTTGTTTGTTTGTTTGTTTAATTGGTTGGTTGGTTTGGTTTGGTTTGGTTTGGGTTTTAACACAGAAACAGAACTGCAACTAATCAACATCCTTCAATTTAGGCAAATCAGGGTAGGAACTCAAGACAGAAGCCTGGAGACTGGAATCATAGATGAATGATGCTTTTTGATTTTCTTTCTCGATTATATAGGACTGGCTTTCTTACACAGTCTAGGCACATTTGCCTAGGAATGGTGCTAACCACAAAGGAATGATGTGTCCCTCAATCAATCATAAAGCAAAACAATTCCTCATAGACATGGAAGCACCAAATCTCATCTGGACATTCTGTTCATTCAGAATGCCTCAGGTGATTCTAGGTTGTATCTAATTTATAGGTTAGGCCAACTTTGACACCAAACAAAATGAGAAAAAACAGAGAGGGCAGTAAAGCAGAAATGAAAGAGGAAAAAAAAAAGAAAAAAACATATTTAAAAATACCTATGCTGGCATCTTAGGAGCTACAATTTCTGATAATATGAATAATTTGTTTTTGCCTGGTACTTAGAAAACTACCAGTAAATACTAATTATTAATTTTATAATTTTTTGGAAAGATGTGATTGATATTAAGTGATATAAAATATTGTTTCATGCTTCTATTAGTATATACTTTGAAATTTTAGGAAAAGTTCTCAAGATTATATCCTGAGACAAATATATCTGTTAAGGAGATTAACTGCAGGAAAGTTCTCAGACAGGACAAAGCAAATTTAAGCACATAATTGAGAAAACAAGAGAAAGAATATGAATCTCTATGCTAAAGAGTAGTGTACTCCTGTTCTCTGGTGGATAATACGAAATAGTGCTGACTAAATGTAAGCAGCCACATGCCTGTGCCCCTGTTGCAGTCACTTAAAGCCATTGGATACATTTTTTCCAAAGAAGGGCACCTACCAAAGTGGCCCTTCCCCCATACCTCAAAGTTACTCCTTTTAGAGGGAAGTGGTTAACTTCTCTGCAAGCAATATCTACATCCGTTAAAGGATGAGTCTGTCCCTATTAGTGGGATCTGGAGAAGACATTAATAGCATCCATTAAAACTTCTAAAATGGCAACAAAATTTCAGAAGTTTAACATACTTGTTACAGAGTTAGAAATTTATTCACAAATAGCTCCATTTACTTAGTGATAACTTATTGTCCCTATTCTCTCTTGAAACTGGACTGAAGTTTTAAATTGCTGATCACACTCAATTTTGTAGCCTCCTGAGAATCCCTGAAATTCAGAGGATATGCTGTGGCATGATGGTTGATTTCATTCAGTTTGTTTATTTAGAATTTCAAGGAGTTTAACAGATGGAATGTCATATTTAAATGAAGCATTATTACTTCAAATAAAGGAATAGCAATTAGATCTCTAGCTAAGTAGATAAACACTTAGCCCTACCTTCTCAAACATATAGATCATGGAGCTATATGCTCCTTAGTGCCAAAACAGCAGTCAGGACATCCTGGGCCATTGATCAAACTTTTTATATTTATAATAAAATTCTGTTGAATCAATCTGCCAATAATAATACTTTGTCTTTTACTTATTACCCAAATATATGATAGATAGAAACATTTAAATGATTTCAATAGTCTGTGTTAAAATATAAAATACATTTAATGATTAAAGTGTCAGCACATAAAAAGCAGATCATAAAGCATTTGAAGAGACAGATAAATGATAAGAAGTCTCAGGAATATTGAGAATTTAGGATAATATTAATGTTAGTTTAAATTATTGAAAATATATTAAGATATACTACTTTATACACCCCTTTGTGAGTCCTTGCTATTCAAATTTACAGAAACTTAATTAGTAAAGTAATTTTAAATATTATAGATATGATGGTTTATATTCCTATATATTTTCAATCAATTCCAGATATAAGGTAATTGTAGCTAGTATTTACAGTAAGAAAAAGAGCACAGGACTGTCATATAAATTTACCCTATAAGTAAGAAGAGATGAGGTGATGAAACATCAGAATGATTATGCACATATTCATGATATAATTGAAATTAATAGTTGCCACATAAATGTAAGACATCCTCAAATGTTCAGATTTGTGGAAAGAGTTTTCCCAACTTTATTTCTATTACCATTTTGTCTAAATAAGTCTTTATTATAAAAGACTATATTTAGTGATATAAGATGTTCTCTAGTTCCTTTTGTCTCTATTATCTAGATTATAATAAGCCAAAATATCTTCGCGCACTAAGGCATATTATTACAATTGAAAATAATTCATTGAAAAAGCTAACATCCCAGTTGCCAACTTCAGTCTTTCTTCTACATCATATTATTTCAACAAGATATAAGATTGATTTGAAATTGGGAATATAAAAGAGAAAACATGGGACTTGGAAGTAATACTCATAAATTTTGCTATATTTATTAATAGTCATATGTTATTCTATGGGAAGCTGGTGGTATGGTCTCAAAGACTATTAGGTTGTAAGCTTAGCATTACATAAAGCATATATGTAATATACATTGCTTGGTATAATTTGTTAGTTTCTATACTGTCACAGTTGCACAAAAAGTTTTAAATTTAAAATCCACTGGATTCCTGGATAAGATTTTTTTTTTTGTCTATTCCAAGATAAAGACAGACTTCATCCTAAATATCATCCAGGAATATAGAAAGAGACTCTAAATGAGAACAAGACAATGCCCATAGCCTCACTCTTGCTTTGCTTTGCATAATAGATTTTGTCATCTCTATGCTAAACATATGATGCCTTCTATCAGTAATGAAACTCTACTGGAAATTATATTTTTATCCACAATATTGTTTCTCTGTGTGCATCCTTCATCAAACACATGCAGAAGTAGTGACAGTTGGGCCTGGCTTCAATAATATATATCCTGAAAAACCTATACCTAAAGACACTGCTCAGAGTAAGGAAAACCAGAGAGTCAATCACTCTAAATTATCTACGAAACTTCTCTTTCTGTCTTGTCTCTGTCTATCTTCATTTCCAGAAATGTTCCTCTTCTGTCTCTATCTCTGTTTTCTTATTTTCCCTTCATAACTCACCTTTCTTGTGTTCTTATACCCCACACATCTCTATTTTTCCTCTTCCTGCACAATTCTTTCTACTAGTACTCAAACACAATGAAAAGATAATAGAATTAGCAAAAGGACCCAACTCAGTGAGATGTGCTTTTTAATAATTAGGAAATTGTTTAGACCCCACTTTTGATTTTGAAATGATCTTAAGACTTATTGTCCAATATCCATACATAACTACTTTACATATAATAATTTGATCTAGCAAAGTCTCTAAATGTTCCCAAATGCTCACTTCCCAGAGGCAAAGTAACTTTCCCCTCATCTCTTTACTGGGGCTGGCTCTGTAATTTGTAGTAATTCTCTCTATATAGATACTTTTAGACTGACATCATTAGATTCGCGATTTTCACTTTGGTTTGACCAAGCTGAAATAATGTGTACTAAATAAATGTTTAAGTTCCTGAGTTTATCAAAAATGAGAGTCGCAATGCAAATCACCCATTGTTTGTTGCCATTTGCTTTTAGGTTAGTAATGTTTTACAATGGGAAGGTCCAACTCACCAGCTTGGACCTTCTTTTGATCTTTCTCATGTTCTGCAGGCTTTAGTCTGTGAAGGAAAAATAATTTTCACCACACAACAGTAGAGCATTGCTGAGTAATTCACCATCTCAAATCAGTGGTAGTACCAAGAGTAGGAAAATCTCTATACATGACCAAAAAAAAAAAAAAAAAAAGAGCTAACTTCTAGATCATGAATCACAGATTTGTCAATAACAGCTTCTTTTATTTAAAGAACTCTAATATCTCAGCCATTCAAAAATCCAAAAAGCAAAAGTGATTACTAGTGTTAAAGGAGAGAAAGAAAATCACTTTCTAAAATATCTTGCCAAAAATGATTGCATTATTTAACATCTTGATCACATACACATCACAGCAGCTTTTTCTAGTTCCTTCTTCATGAGACATGGAAAAGATGACCAGAGCCTTCCAGGTCCTCTCCACCACTAAGTCATCTCTCTCTAGAATGTCATTGACCTATATGACTGTAATTTTACACTTCCAGGAGTAAAAAGTATTTTTAAAGGAAAAAATGCTTTGTAAAATTTCTTGGAGGACATATTTTAATAATTAGCAGGTGATCACATCGTATTTCAGGAAATGGAGGTCATCATCTATTTTCTAGGATCCTTGAGTATTCTGGTTTATTTAGACCATATAGGTAAATATTATTTGATGTTTATGTAAAATGGACAATTTAAAACTTCCATCAAAACGATTACTGTTAGACAATTATAGATAAGTGATATATCTAACAAGTGTTTGCCAAATATTTTCAAAATTCAGTGTTGAAGTGATGAAAGGGCCAAACTTAGCTTTGGCTTATGTTAAAAACAGAATAGAAATGAATAGGAACTCCAAAGGATATATCTTGTATCATTTTCTAAAGAATACAGTTGCAAAAAGTTTCCAAATTAGTGAGTCATAAATGAAGAACAAATAATCTTTCTATAGGTCCTACTAGATCCGCATGAAAGGGGGTTGGGTAAAGCAAGCTGTATAAATGTGACTTTAATTTGGCTAGTTTCTCATGTGTTGTTATTGTAAAAGGAATTTGCATATAAATCAAGGTACATTTAGTTCCTTCTCCAGAGCATAGAGATCTGAAGACTACAAATGCAATACTTCTCTCAAGGTTGGGAACTCCTAGGAAATTTTCATTCTAATACTAAAGCTGGGAAGATTCAACATAAATTAATGAGATTAGCCTTCTGCAGAAGTGACCCATTCTAACAGATGGTTTCTAAATGTGAAAATGATTACACAAGGGTGCTTCTCAAATCTCATTATAGAGTCTAAAATAAAGCCAATGTAACATAACTGTGACCTAATTAATTGTTACTTCTCCAATGTAATTCGGCAGAGGGTTAAGACATACCTAACGTCTGCTAAGAGGAACGCGAAAAGAGGCAAAAGTCAGAATTTGACATAATCTTAACCCATGCTTCATTTTCTGAACACCTACTAATAACAGAAGCATTCTATAATAAGGTGGCTGCTGCGGATGGCAAATATTTATTTTTCATCACAAATATTTTTCCTAAAATGGAAGATTAGCTCAAGATACAATGTTGTGTCATTTCCTCTCCTAACAATCTTTTAAATTCCTCCAGTGAGGTTTTTCAAAAAACTAGAAATTATTAGCAATTAAAAACAGACGACTTCTGTTTTTGCTTAATTATATCACATACAATTTAATCATTAGTTTGGTAAAATACACTAAAGAGGAAGCAGCTTGGATGTAACTATAAACCAATCAATAGTGATTATAGACTGATATATTATTTTCTAATTATACAGAATAAAATCAAAGGTACAATAAAATATAAAATACAACTATTGAATTAAGTAAAAGTATCTAGAAAAATGATTTTTATTTTGCATTTAAAACAAGATTGGTTAGAAAATTTTAATGTGTAATACAACCTAGTTTTAAAATGACAGAATTAGCTTATGGAGGAAGAAGAAAGTAATCTGATAGCTAATAATGTAGACAATAAGAACACACAATGTAAGGTTGTAAAATGTCTACACCTGGAATAAATGAGAGGAATATATAGAGAGAAATGCTTGTAATAAGGACGCTATTCATTACAAATAAAGACATATATATAATACTACAGAATGCAAGAATATACAAACATATTGAGATATTCTGAAGATTGCAGTTTGGATACCTCCATGTACCATTATAAAATTGCTTTCTGACTTATAAAACTTATCTATTCTTAATTTGATGAATGAACTAACATGTATAAATCCCTTGATAAAAACCAACAAAGGAAAACTCTAGATTCTGAAATAATGAGATTCTGACGCTTGTCTCATTGTAGATTCATGTCACAAAGTTGTACCATAGGAGAAATTCATTGATAAATGTTTCACTCATGCTTTCTTTAATCTAAATTAACATTAGAAATTAAAGCTAAATTATTAGGATTAAAACCTAAACTTAGCCAAACTATGATATCCTAACTGAAATAGTTCTTTATTAAATAAAAGAACTTTTCTCTTCAAAGCTGCTAATAATAGATTATTAGTTTATTATGCTTATAATTGCCTTAGAATTTCTCATGCTTTGAGATGGGAATATTATTTCAGTGATATTATTTTTAGTGAAAGAATATATATTTAAAGAATAAGTTTTTAAAGTATATTTCTATTTGTACTGAAAGTCAAAGAATATATTTCTTGTAAAATGATTCTCCAGTTAGATTTCAGCCAGAGTGGAATGTTAAAGATAATTTAAATTTGTATTTTTTTACAGTTATATTCTTTTTCACATCACACCAAGAGTTTAGATAAAAGTAAGTGTCTAAGTATATACATAAAATGAGAATTTTTCAAAATCAAACATAAGCATTATAATAAAAGTGATTATTTGGTTTAATAAAATAATTCGAATAATTTAAATTTTTAAAACTTATTTTCTGAGATAACTGTGAATTCATATCACATATTTCTATATAATATAAAAACCAAGAAAATAATATTGCTTTTAAATATCACTGTGTTACATGTCATGTTATCAACAATATATGAGTTAGAATAATTTTATTTTTAAATTCATAATGAAAAAATATTGGTGTACTATTCTTCTACATACAGCAGTGTCAAGGGGGAAAAAAGTACAAAAACTACAAAAAGTTAAAACTGAATAATTTTGTTCATCCCTCCAAATATATTATTATAGAGTAAGTGGTATCTTCTGTTTGATTCCTAAAAAAAATGTCAATGCTATAATTCCCATCATTTCTCACTCATGTCAGATATAGAGCTATTCTAGACCTCTTGTCCTAAATGTCCTAGAGTTTGATATCATGTCAGCTCACGTGTTTTCCTTTCATCAATCTGTAATCATGTGGGAACATCTCTTACAGAGCACCCAAGAACATTGTAAATAGTGTGTATATTAGCCATTTTTTGTTGCTCATCAATAATAAAATAGGCCCTGATTTTATCTTTATGCCAGAAATTATGCAGCTTTTCTAACATGTTTTATTCATTGCATTTGATGCTCTACTAATGTTAAAGTAATAGTAATATAACAGAGTAATGTGTATAAATGCAATACTTAAAACCTAAATGATTTACAAAAATAGTTGTTTTGGAGAATGTACCATTCCATGTTAATGTCATAAAATAATATTAAATGGTACAACTAAGAAAACCCAAATTTAATTATTTTTCTTTCACCACGATTTGCTACATATTCTGTACTGACAGTAGCACTGCTTGAAAGACTCATTAGAGACAACACTTCTGACAGCCTGACTGAAGACCCTTGAAAAGTAGAACAGTAATAGTGCATAAAAGATACTAGACTAGGAGAGATATATTGTTGCTGTGCAGTTCTGCAGAACACTGCTATGAGTAATCGCAAAGCTCAATTCTTTTTTTTTTTTTCACTTCTGAGCCAATATAGAATATGAGGTCTTAAATACTACTATATCTGATATGACTGATTATTGACCAGACTCAAAGCACTGGGTTTTTCTTGGAACCTACCTTGATACTGTTTTGTTTTGTCGCCAATATACTTGAAGGAATGGCAGACATCACATGGAAAACAGACAGTTGGTTTCATATAAGATACTTCTTCATACTTCGTCTTAGAGTCATCACTGGTATCATTAAGGATTCTTTTCCCTAAGAAAAACTAGAGTTAGGAAACTACCAAGAACTATTATAAGTTGCATGGAGATGCTTAAAACAGTGAGTAGGTTCTGAATGTTAGAGGTAGCTACTGAAAATTACAAGAAGTGGAGGTGTGGGGAGATCTGCTCACCCTGATAGCTTAGAGTCAACTGGTGTTAGTATTTGGAGTGTGGAAAGATGAAATGTTCACTGCCACGATGCCGTTTAGAGTTCTATTGGGAATTCTGGATACCCAAGGAAGGATGGGGATCGGAAAAATGAGAAAGAAAGAAGAGAGAGAGACAAAGGAGGGGAGCAGAGGAAAAAAAAGAGGAATCACTGCCACATGTTGTCTCCCTTTAAAGGAAAGTGAGCAAGTAGATAAGCCCAGGGGCAGGCCCTGGAATCGTGCTCTGTGGGCAGGGCAGGGTGAAGCAGTGCTGAAACTTGATGTTGCAGAGATGCAAGGCCATGCCCAGGGGGCAAACTAGAGAGATGTTGATGTTCTAGAACACACTTACAAATGGAACTCAAGGCTTAAAACAGTAACATCTAAGAAATTAGGGGAGGTAGGGGGAAGGGAATTTGAACAAGGGGATACATGGATAAAAAAAGACTTTATTCAAAGATAAAATAAATAAATAAATAATAAATAATAAAATTAAAAAAAATAAAGCTGACATCAGGACATGTCTATGAGTTGTGACCAGCCTGGTCTACAGAGTGAGTTCCAGGGCAGCCAGGACTATACAGTGAGATATAAATTTAAGATAACGTGAATTTTTAAATATGAATAAATATGTATATATAATCCAAAAGAAAAGAAATTATACAATGTTTTCCTGATTTCTAGATAAATCTAGCAACAAAGGCCTTCAGTCAACATCAGCTTTATTGTAAGTTGAGTGCATCTGTTCCCAGAAAACGAGATATCACTACTTTGAGCATGGACTTCTTAATCTCCAGCAATATTTACATAATGAAGTACTGCTCAATAGTATGAAGAAGAAGAAGAAGAAGAAGAAGAAGAAGAAGAAGAAGAAGGAGAAGGAGAAGGAGAAGGAGAAGGAGAAGGAGAAGGAGAAGGAGAAGGAGAAGGAGAAGGAGAAGGAGAAGGAGAAGGAGAAGAATTAGGAAATATCATTCTGAGTAAAGTAACACAGACCCAAAAAGAGAAACATTATGTATAGACATAAAGCAAGGAACAACCAGGCTACAAACCATAACCTCTGATCAGCTAGGTAACTAGGAGGAAAGTAAGAAAATCATAGATGGATCCTCATGAATAGGGCATAAAGATAAGATCTCCTGAGTAAGTTAGGATCATAGCAGGGAGAGGGCAAATGGGTAATGAACATGAGGAAATTTGAAGGTAGAGTTGGGAGAGGGGCAGAGAGGAAGAACAATGAAATAGATATCTTGATAGAGAGAACTATTGTGGGGTTAGAGAGAAACCTGGAGCTGGGAAAATACCCAAGAACCCACAAAGATGACACCAGCTAAGACTTTAAGCAATATGAAAAGGATGCTTAAACTGGCCTTTCCCTATAATCAAATTGCAGACCAAAATAATTGTCATCATAGAAACTTTATCCAGCAGAGTTCCACAGCTAAGCACTTAGTTGAGATCCCAATCCAGGCAAAGAGAGGAAAGAGAGATTATATAAGCAAAAGGGTCAAAAGGAAACCCACAGAGACAGCTGAACCAAGCTATTGGGAGCTCACTGACAGAACTCACAGCTGGGGAACTTTGAGGAGACTGAACTACCTCTGAATGTGAATGACAGTCAAATGGCATAGGCAGTTTGTGGGGCCTCTGGCAGTAGAACTGGAATTTCTTCCTACTGAATGAACTGTCTTCTTGGAACCCATTCCCTACAGAGGAACACCTTGCTCAGCCTTGTTACTGGAGGAAGATGCTTTGTCCTACCTCCACTGGGTATGCCTACTGCATTGAATAACCCTGGGAGTCCTTACCTTCTCTGTGGCATGGATGCTGAGATGGAGTGGGGCAAGCTGGATGATGACAGGTAAGAGTGGAAGTAAGGGAAACAGTGTTTTTTAAAAAAGCTTTTAAATTATAAAATTAAATTATAAAGGAAGAAAAATTCTCTTTTTTATAAGTATCTGCCTCTGGTCTTTTTTATCATGGCACACACAGAACTCAGACACCCTCTCCTCAGAAAAAGACATTCTCACATTTAGTTACAGGCAAAATATATTAGACTAGTACACTGACAAGGTACTCCTCACATATCACCAAGGTACTTTCAAAATGGAAGAGAGTCTGCTTGTTTTCCACTTGGCTCTTCTTCACATGGTTGGTTAAGGACAGATTTCCTTCCCCACTGCTAGGATATCTAAAACCTGCTCTTCTTCACTCATTTTATTCAATGCTATAAACCAATTTTGAGTGTGTTCCATTGAGGATCAAACAGTGGGAAAATAATGGCCTTTAATTATAAGAATAAATCATGTATATATTTATCAGGATACTTAACAATAAAATCAAAACATTTAAAAAAGATTGAAATTATAATAAATTAGCCAAATAGGAAAAATCTCTACAGTTGTTAAAATGCAAAATAATAGTATTTACTCTGTCCAATAAGAACTTCTTCGTGATAGAGATGTCAGCTGGCAATTTCTACTATTGATAAGGATCATTTTTATTTTCCAGCCCCCTTGCTTTTTGTTTGGGAAACAACACTAACAGATATTTCATTGCTCTAGTTCTGCATGTATTTTGTATATTTCAGCTCACTTTCAAGCTAGTCTTTTATGTTGTCCTACACAAAGTTAAAATAGTCTTCCACTAGATTTTGTTTTGCTTTCTTTCTTGTTTTATTTTATAAATCAGCATTTAATGATGGTGGAACAGGTCTTTTCAAATAATGTGTTTGGAAACACAGTACATTGTGTTTATGCTTATAGCAACCCTGGCTTTCCTAGCCATCTTAAACATATGGTGTTTTAATAAAATATTTATGGTTGTTATATCACAATTCTTTTATGTAGCAACTGAAATCACTAGTAAATAATAATCAGCATGGGTTATATCATAATAATAAATTCTAATATTATCTTAAATATAGACCTAGGAAGTGGAGGTTTCATGATTGAAAATAATCTCAATACAAATCTGACTATGAAAACATTTTCATTTTCAATTAGCATATGCTCTAGAGCTTCTTTTTGTTTTTCCAGAATCAGTGGTAATTGTTTGCAATGTCTACCTTGTCTTTCAGAACCACTGAGACTATTTTAAATCTTTCATATCTTTATTCACGCTGAAGAGGAATGTTCTCAAACTAAGATTTGGGCAACTTCAGATTATTTTTCTGTTGATGGAGCTGCTTATATGAGTATCTGTGTTTAGAAAAGTGTGGGAATTTGATGCCAGAGCTTCAAATCCCTAATGTTATTATTCTCTGCTTCTGATAATTAAATTAACAAATGAACAAGTAGTTAGTGGCCTTCTAAATCACAAATCTGGGACAAGTAGAGTAGAAGTTAAAAGAAAAACATGAAATTTACTCTTGATCCTCAAACAGTTGGTAAGAGTTTCTTCTTTATCATATAAAAACAACACATTGTAACAAAAATGACAGATACTCTAGATGTATACTTTCTAATTTTATTATGAGTAAAGTCATATTTTTTAATCCATGTATCCCCTTGTTTAAACTCCCTTCACCCTCCTGCCTCTCCCAGTCACTCTCTCTTCTCCACATCTCTTTATCTCCTCCCCAACAAGGGCAGGAGGTCTCAAAGTCCCAAGGTGGCTTAGTTCAGCATCCACTTCAGGCACATCCACTTTCCTCACCTCAACATCAAGACTGAGTCGAGTGTTCCTCTGGAAGGAATGAACTCCAAGGTGCTGGTTCAAGATATTTCAGATCCCAAGCTGTTCAGTGGTTGTGGTTTGCAGCTTGGGCATGCTTTGCTTTTTGTTTAAAGTCCACTAATGAGTGAGCACATCTCCTGCTTATCTTTCTGGGTTTGTGATACCTCCCTCAGGAAGATATTCTCCAAATCCATCCATTTGCCTGCAAATGTTAGGATATCATTTTTCTTACTGCTGAGTAATACTCCATTGTGCAGATATACCACAGTTTGTTAATCCATTCTTCAGTTGAGGGACATCTAGCTTTTTTCCAGGTTCTTGCTATTATGAATAATGCTGCTATGAAAATAATTGAGCTAATGGCTTTGGAGTGTGAATATGCATCTTTAGGGTATATGCCTAAGAGTGGTATTGCTGGATCCTTGGGGAGATTGATTCCCAGTTTTCTGAGAAACCACCATACTGCATTCCAGAGTGGCTGACCAAACTTACACTCCCATCAACAATGGAGGAGTGTTCCCCTTGCTCCTTAACCTCTCCAGCATAGGCTGTCATCTCTGTTTTAGATGTATACTTTCAAACACAGGTGTATAGAAAAACATCACACAGATTTTTTTAACACTTCTTCAAACAGTAATTAATATCTATAGATATCTAAACTAACTTGTCCAAAAATACACATACATGAAATTGCCAACACAGAACTAATTCAGGCTTGAATTCCCTAATTTATTTTTTTCTTTGGTACTTAATAGAAAAAAAAAAGATTCTTCTCATTCATAGTTGCATTAGTTTGATGAAATTCATGCTAACAGTGATTTGGCTTTCTCCTCCAGTTTATAGGTTCTCCTTAGTACAATATTTGACATTCCCTATATAAACAGTCAATATTCCTTAAATTAATTTTTTTGAAAATAATTAAATAAAATATGAGACATTGTCAGATGAATATCTTTAGGTATTGTTTATAATGTTTGGGATTCTAAATTACAATATAAAATTATAATCATGAATAAGTGGCAGATAAGCGACCACTCAGAGTTGTATGAATCTAGTCAATGGAAGCAGTGAATAGGTTGTTGTGGATCTACAGAAGCTTTGGAAATGTATTTAAATGAAGGTTCTTGAAGTTGCTGATTTATTCAGAATTATTTATATGAACCTAATGTAATCAGTGTAATCCTAATTTAAAATAAAAGGAGTAGTAGTAGAGAAAATGGAGGACATGTGAAATGAACAAATGAACTGAAATTAAATTTGCAGTAATGCAACCATGTGTAAGTACTGTTGGCCTGTGGGAGATACAAAGACAGAATGGATTCTTCCCTTGAGTTTCCATATAGAACATAGCTATTGTGATATCTTGGCTGCATATCAGTAAGACATTTTTAGACTTTTGATTTCCAAATTGCAGAATTATAACTTTTGTGTTAATGTGAAACACTAGGCTTGTGATTGATCCATAAGATCAGAAGTGAATTATTTATGGTTACTTTCTAGTCACTGTGATGATACCTCACAGAAGAAACTCCAAGTTTGATATCTCACAGTAGAGAAGGCATGGAGAGCAGCTTTGTATAAGCAGAGTACTCTAAATAGACAATGAGAACTAACTCTTGAAATGCCACCCACAAAATCTCCTTCTGTCATCCAGGACAGGACCCATCTTCCACATAATCTACAATCTTCTAAAACAGAAGCCCTAATTGCAGGTAAAACTTTCAAGTACAGGAGCCAATGATGCCATCTCATGGTAAAACCATGTTGAAATAAACCCACTGAGTTCATTTCACTGATGAAAATCATAATGAAATATTTCTTTCATGTCATGTTGAGAGAAAAGGCATCCACAATGCCAGCTTTCTGTTTTTTCTGCAAATATTACTACAATGTCATATAAAATGCTAAAGTCTATAAGAGTTATTCACTATGAATAGTGGACATGTGTCCTCAACATGCCAATGCTATCAAAACATTTCTATCAATTTGAAAAATGAATATATATACTTACTTATGATAAGTAGGAGGCTATTTTGAGGGGAAAAAGCCTCATGAATGCTGAATAAATATACTTTGAGAGTAAGAGAAGTATCAAAAACACAATGAAAAAATTAATTTAAAAAAAGAAATGTTGAAGAAGTTACACCCATGAAGCCTCATCAACATAGTTGCCTAAATGAGACACCAACAGACATATGTGGAAGCAGAGTCTCATGGGATCTCCATCCTAGGCAAATTACTAGGCTACTAAGGAATGCTGAGAGTGGGAGAAATAACCTTCTATGAAAAAATACCTTTGATTAATTATTTAATACTAAGTGGTCATTCCTAATATCATGGTCATGTAACTAAGATTGTATGGATTGAATATACTGTATTTATATATTTAGAAATATTTATATATCCATATGTAACAATAATTAAAGAAATAGAAAAAGATGTTATAGATGGAAAGTTAGAATAAAAGAGAAATGATATAATTATATTTTAATTAGAAATAAAGTGGATGCATAAACTAAAACATAATTTCCAAAATAAAACAGAATGAAATGATTAGAATTAAGGTAGCTTTGTAGTAACTAGTATTTCTCTCAAGACAGATATTACAGCTGTTCTTAGGTATTGCAAACCTAGGAGAAATGGAATTTCCTAGTGTGATGTTGCTAGCAGAGCTGTTTCTTCTTTGTCTTATTGAGTAAGAGCAATTTGAGAGTAGCAACATGGCTCACATATACCTTCCATAGTATTTGCTTTTCCCATTGCTACTGTAGAATATCTGAAATAAGTTACCCACATGAGAAAGAATTTATTTGGGCTTATGGTTTAAGAAGCACCATTAGTCATGGTTCATAAATTATGAGAGTAATAGCTGGCTCCCGTCTGGGAGGATTAGAAGGTATAATTTTGGGAAACAATAGTAATAAAACCAAGATGGAGAAATTTACTAGGTCTTTCAGGGTAAAAAAGATACCAAATTAAAGTGACCAATTGTTTTTTTTGGCTAAAAGCTGGGAGTGTCTTTGGGTAGACTTGTCCTTTCCAGAGACCAGTTTTGCCAGACATGATTAAACCAGAAGGCTTTCGCCATAGACTGAAGATGCCAGAAGTGACATCTGGTTTCTTGTAGTCTCTTTCCTGAAAATGAGTATTGGTTTCCAGTAACTTTACTGAATGTGACTGAAAATTACAGGCATATTTCAAAATTAGAATTGAAACTGGATTTGTGAACTTAACCCTATTTCCTCTGTTCAGTATAGACTTTCTTAACTCCAAGATAGGCTTCAATGGTATCCCAAGCCCAGAAATCATTCCTGTTCCGCAAGAGCTCTTCACTCCTCTTTCTCTCTTAAGATTTCTTTAATAAAACATTTTTTTAAAAAAATCAAAACAAAACAAAAGTTCAATTCTGTTGTCTGTGAAATTCAGTCTTTGAATTCAAAAGTAAAAAGCCTGAAACCACTGGCTCAGGGTACCTTTTGTGACCTACAAATTTATGGCACCCCAGCTTCCCTAGCCAAATGAACCTAATAAATGAGAATGGCTCTGCTGTTCTCAAAGACACCCATAGATTTTTGTGTCAGTAGGTCTCAGCTATAAACCTCAGGAGGCAGCACACAGTGGTCCACTTTCTCCAGCTGTGTCACATTTCCCAAAGGGTTCACAACAAATCAACTCCACCAGCTGGGAAGCATTTCACATTCAAACCATGACACTGATGCAGTTTTCCTAACTCTTCCACAAACTGCCAAATCTTAGTTGCTCTGATTCTTCAACCATGCAGGCATTTGACAAAATAAGCTCCATAAAGATATGATAGAAGAAACCCAGTACATCTCCATATATTTATGTGATTCATATTACTGCAATATTTCTGGTAAAGTAGAAATCAAGCACACATATTATGGAATAATTTTCCAAAAGTTATAATCCAAATTTAGCTTGCATTCTGAAACATTAAAAACCGTAAAGCCAAATTTATCAGCATGTGAGAAATTACCACTAAAGATATATGGAAAAAACTGAAGAAATGGTTAAAATAATTAAGTTTGTAAATTTATACTCACTTATTAAGAACTTTTTTGTAAAAAAAAAATGCTAAAATCAGTGAAAAATGAAATAAAAATTTAGAAAAATTTGAAAGCAATTTTATCATTTTGATGGAAAAGTACAGCTAACCCAGTGTGAAAGTCAGATCTTTTTAGGGGTAGCCTTTGTTAAACCAAGAAAAATGAAAAGAGAAAATAGCAGGGAGAAAATGTTCTCATAAACGTTGGAAAAAACTCTTCTAAAATTTGGAATAGGGCAGCAGTGTCAGGAAAAAAAAAGGATATACTGGACAATGATGTGTGGGCTAACACAAAATTGAAAGAGAGAAATCTTTAAACCTACCAGATTAACAAAAATAGCATAGTAAGAATTCAAAGTGCTATTAATCATTAATTTACATGTAAAATAACCTTTGGTTTACATAAAAATTATTAAATTAAATTGAATGTAGCTTCAATAAAATTTCAAAAACTTCTACAACATCCTGAGCAATAATTATTAATATTCAGTAGTTAAATAGTTCTCTGCAATCCTTGGCTGTGTGTCTCTTTGCTTCGCATTCTGACTCAGCTTCAGTCTGGTTGCAAACAGAATATGGCATGCTGCTTGCCATCCAGCACCATCCCATTGGGCTTGGCATTTATTTAGGGTTATTTAGCAGAATCCTGGCTCCTCTCCAGGTCTTTGGCTCAGTTTTCTTTACTGACCTTCCCCACTGTGGATCACTTCTGAGAACACATGGCCTCTCATATCATACCAACACAAGAAATAGCCAGAAAATAGGAGAATGATAAAAATCATTTGTGTTTTGCTCAAAATGCTCATCTTTATTTTAGTGTCTGTTGTGTGGTGGTGTTTTGGAGTGGGGCAGGTTGGAGAACAACTTATTGGTTACAATTACTGTTATTTTTATTTTAGTGTATTCTTGTACTTCTTGAAGTAATATATAATTTTGGCCTGTATTATTTTTGTCAGGGTTCTTCTAGTCTTTCAAAGTTTGTACATTATACAGTACATTTCTGCACCATCTGTAGCTACAATTCACAGCCCATTTGTGTCTAGATTAGCAAAACTTATTTCAGTAGACATAAGTTGAATGATGATAGATTCCAAAGTGACACTAATGGAAATGTCCAAAATATAAGATTTGTTGTCTGTCACATGGGCAGAAATTGTAGCTGTATTAAAAATTATATATGCAAGCTGCAAAAGGTCACACAGCCTAAAAAGATTTTTTTTAATTCTTTGATATAGTTAGTTACTAAGGAGAACTGCATGATTTCAAAATTACAATAATTTAATTATATAAGCCAAAAAGCTCACTGTGAAAAGCTTTCTGGAGGTTTACGTGTTGCTGTAGCACTTACTTCTTACCATAGGAAGGTGTTAGAGACCGATCCAAGATTAGTCCTGAATGGACCTGAAACTTAAAATCAATGTTTACCCATGTTTATAATAACAGCTTGCTTTCAACATTGATTGCATTTATTGCAAACTCCCACTGGCCATTTCTAAGCACCAGACTAAATGAAAAGTTCCCAATGGTGTTGCTGAAACCTACAACTAGCAGGCTCCCTTGGGTTTTCAGAACCAATGACCCAAACTATCATTGGCTGCTAAACTCTTGACAAGCAGCCACAGGATTTCTGAAATTAGCCACTTTTCTAGACTGCTTTCATTGAAGCTTTATGGTAAGTAATTACAAAGTCGTTTCATAAATTCTAGTAATCAATTGTGACTACACCTATTATTATTAGACTCCTTTCTTTTTTCAATACTAGATGTAAAGGAGACCAACACAAAAGTTTATGCCTAGTTGAACCTGAATTATATTAATCAAATAAATGCATAATTTATTAATGCACTACATCTTAACAATTACAACTGAGAATTTTCGTTTTAAGTGACAGAGTGTGATTAATTTTGTTAACTAACACTCATACAGCAATAGGCCTTTCTAAGTACTTTAGAGTAAGAGAAAATATTGAAAATAATGTGATGAATGTGTATAATCTAAGGTATGCAGGAAGCTATGCAGGATTATCTAACACAAAACTAGCTTGGTTAACTTATTAAGAGTCTATAAAAATACATATTTAGAGATATAAAGTTATCAGGTAGAGTACTTACCTAGCATGGGCAAGACTAAGGTTAAGAACCTTGTATAATAACAACAAAAGGAACATGAAGTAAGAGATATAAAATCAGGATTAAAATAGAGATTAAGCCAACTCAGGACTATATATATATATATATATATATATATATATATATATATATATATATATAGTTTCTTTGGTTACATTTGGAAAGGTAATAAGAAAGACAGACTGTATGTTGAAGAATCAACAGACATTTTTTATGCCAAAAAAGGAGACTATAATAATAAAATTTCTAGATATTCTAGTTATCAATCAACCATCCAGGCACAAAAAAATAATTTCAAAGCATTTTCTTTTCACAAAACTAAATATGCCTGTATTTATGATTACACTTAAAAATCAATATTGTAATGGATACATTGTACTGCAACTTGAATTAGTCACTTATTCTAATCACAGAATCTGTATTAGAAAAATGTTCAATTGAAATTAAATATAAAAAATAGAAGGTTGGGAGAATAGAATCTATTCTATTATTCATACTTTAAATGATATCAAGCAACTTATCAAAAAACTGAATTTCAGATGCATGCTTCAATTGGTGAAATTAATGGCTTCTCAGTTATTATAAATGAATATTAATGATGAATACTCATTAAAATTGAGATCATTCAAGAAATTTAAATTGACATAAGTATGTAAGAATCATTTCACTATCTATATAAAATGTGATGATTAATTATAGAAAGAAAAGGCTTTATTTAGCTTCCTTTACATTGTTTTGGGTTTAACTCTCATCAGGCTTTTGCAGTGAAACATGAGGATGACTAACTGTGATCTTTGAAGTCTCCAAGAAAATAATATGGCCATGCAGTGATGATTTCACATGGATTTTGACAATGTCACAAGGCTGATAATCACCAACCAGAGATCAGCTGAGATGATCCAGCCTCACAGACTGCTGTAAACAGGGTTTGAGACAAGCCTTGCAATTTCCTACTATGCACAATGTGGACAACAAATGGTAAATCTGTCTCTCCCAGAACATGATTATTAACCCCAAAATTTTCTTTCTAGAAGCCTCTAAATAAACTTGACCCCAGACAGCAAGAAATAAATTAAAAATATTATGCCCAAATTCCCAAGAAGTGTGGTGAATGTTTTTTGAGGGTTATAAACAATTAACATTTATGTTAATGATTAAAAATTGTTACTGATAATGGTTAGGAAAGAGGCGGAACAAGGGAAATTAGATTCAGGATTCTCGCTTAAAAAAAGGAAAAAAGTAGATTACTGAATCTACTCTGAGAAGAAAAGAAATATGAATAAAATAAGTGTAGATTATTAAATCTAGTTTTAAAAAGCAACTACTTCTTTTTTAAATTTTTTCCATAAATCGGATTTTATATTGTATAAAGATTGTATATGTTAATACAAAGTTGAGATTAATTTTGTTACTGCACATTTATTTCTACTCTTATTCAATGTATTGTACATATAACTCATTTAACAATATAATGCAAATTACTGCTAGTTCTTGAAAGTTATTATTTGCCACTAATTAGGATGAAAAGGAAATGTGAATTAGTACTTAGTCATAATCAAACTAGGTATATTTTTAGGGTCAAGCAAAGATGTATTTCAGATAGTAAAATCATCTTTTAAAACTTCAGAGATCTATGGAATGTGGCATTTAAGATATTGCAATAGCATAGGTTCTTTTTGTATGACAATGAGACCTGTCTGCTTCTGGCAGGATCAATCTACTTCAGAAGAGATGATGGACATCAAAGGAACTCTATATGGAGTTTACTTTCTTTGTGCCAAAAGTGAACCACTGGTTAAGAAAGTGTTCTTGCTTCAACTACTGACAGTATGATTCAAAAACAGATAAGCAGAAAAAGAAAAATCTGCCAAACACTGCCATTAAGGTCTTTAAGAATACTTTATTTCACAGATAAGTCTGTCAGAAATACTAGGCCTGTAGGTCAAAAATGGATGCCCCAACGTTGCAGAGGAACCTTGGGTGACCATGTAGGCAGCCAGCTCTTTCTGTCATTTCTCACAATTTTTTGAAGTTGCTTGCTTTTACTTCCTGTTGACCCAGTTAATATTATTTCCTTTTTGGGTCTCTGAGACAGATATCTACATAAAGTTATTCTACTTACAGATACAGGAAAAAAAACTCACTAAGAAGGCTAAAGTATTTAAATTTGAAAGACATCAAAAGATTTCAGTTGGTTATACAAATTAGATAGAAAATTAATTAGATACAGCTCTTTGGACTGATGAAGATAGTATAAATAATAATTAATATTAAGTAAATAAGTAAAAATAAGTAATTTCTTTGAATTATACAATTGTTAATGGACTGGACATTATGGATTTAATTATTGCTTATATATTGTATATAGTTATTGTACTTACAGTTATTTTACTCAGTTACTCAGAATTTTACTAGTTTGGTTACCTGGTTTTACTTCCTGTCTAGCTACTAAAAATCAATCAGCATTCTATTAAACCAATATTTATAGTACAAAAGCATAGTACCACAGCATTTCCTTTATTTCTTTTTAAAACAAGAATCCCAAGTCTAATCTCCTTTACATACTTTTTTTCATACTATTATCTATAACATATTGTAATCAACACTGTAAACAAAGATAATCTATAATCCACTTTTGGGAATACAGGCATACATAGTTCTTTAGACTACTTGCTGCTCATTGGGTATGCTGTTAATCTTATGGGAATTCTGAGAAATTTCTGGAGTTTAATCTTTTTTTTTTAAAGTATTTTGACACCAAAGGACACATGTAGTGTTATATTCTATATTTAATAATATTTTTCTAAAAATCCAAGTACAGAGTCAAACCACAAAGATAAGTAAATGATGACCCATGCCTTTAATCCCAGCACTAAGGAGGAGAGATCCTCAAATCTCCATGAGTTCAAGGCCAAGTAGAGCCAGGCAATTGTGGCATACACCTTAAATGCTAGCACTAGGAGACTGAAGAGAGAAGTGAGATATCTGGGCAGGAAAAGAGGAGGCAGAAATTCTTCCAGTCACCCGTGCTGTGCTTGCTTTCTATTGAAAACTCAGAGTCATCCAGTCTGAGGATTCCTGAGGTAGGAATTGCCTTTTTCAGCCTTAGGAGTTAGCTAGATGAGAACTGGAAGTGGTTTATCCCTCTGCCTCTCTGATATTTCAGCTTCCCTCCAATATCTGGCTCTTTAATTATAATATCAAATAAAATTTGTACAAAAATAACCAGGGCAAAGATTCTTCCAAGTGTCTAGTATTACATGATCTTGTGTCTAGCCATTGTTCTAAATAGTTGACTTAAGCTACAACATAGCAGTTCTTAGCCTTTGACTTGTGACTATTGGGGGGAGTTCACATAACAGATACACTGCATGTCATATATTATAATTCATAACAGTAGTAAAATTACAGTTATAAAGTTGCAAGAAAGTATTTTATAGTTGGGGTCATGACAATATGAAGAATTGTATTAAAGCATCACAGCATTCAGAAAGATGAGAACCACTAGAAAAGGGAAAAGCAATTGTATATCAAGAATATAGCATCCTATCTATATTAAATGCATCCTTTTTTCCTCACTTCACTAAGCTTACTTAAATTTTCTTTACAGAACTAGGATGAAAGTTATTTACTTGGAAAAGTGTAACTTACCATTTGCTATACCATTGACACCTTCTACCTATAAGCACTCTCCATAGCCAATATTCTTATCAGGAGAAATGGTGCCTTATAGTCCCTCATCCTATCTATGACAAAATGTTTCAAGGACCAGTATTGTATAGGTCTTATATGATAATTCAGTTTCACTGAACTCATGAATGCAAAGTTTAAGTCATTGATGTTGCTGAACATCTCTATATTGCCAGCTGTTATACCTTATTTGCCTCTTTTTTTCATGATGTACCGTGAGGCTTGGAGGGGGTTACATAGAAGTGACATGTAGTACTGAACATTTCACTATCACTTATTTATCACACCTCTTGCCATTTATTGGTTTCTGTGATAAACAAGCTTTTGCTTAAAAAACTATTATTTTTAGATTAGGCCTAGAAGCAGTATTAACTTATTAATATAAACATAAGTATTTATAAGACAGTTTGACAGTAAGGTTACACAGCAAACTGCTGTACTAGGCTTCCCCAGGGCCTATGCCATCCCTACTCAAAAGCTCTTAACACGTTTTATAGAATCAAATATGCTTTCTTTCCACAAAGCCTTAAATCCATCAGGCAATGATTAGTTACCCCACAGCACTCATTCCATTATGACACTTGAGGGTATACCTAACAAGTCATACTTGCCATTAACAAAATTCACATTTGGGTAAAACTAAGACTCCTAATTGTTTCCTCCTCTCCTGTATCCAGCCAACCACCTTCTGGCCCTGCTGGGGCTCACTAGTAGGGGGATGCAGCCATGTCAGCTTCAACTTCATTTTTCTATGTCCTGAGACCAAACGGTGTGGTGTCTTTGGTGACCGGACATTTTCTTTTATACCTAATTCCTCAACTCTTCCAATATTTTCCAAATCCCCCTACCCATCCAGCTTTTATCATTTTCCAAAATTAAAAGAACAATCAAAGTAAAACAACAACAACAAAAAAACCAACAAAAAAATTCCCAAATAAGACAATATGTTAACAAAAATACCATTGAATTTCTTCTGCATTGGCCTATTATGCCCTTGGCCTGAGGCCTGCCCTCAAGTGTAGATAATATAACCAGTGAGAGACATTCTTCTGATAAAAAATGATTCTCACTTTTCCAGAGTGTAGCCATCACATTAGTTTCATGGTTAGCTATAGGACTCTGTATCTACTTCCCCCTTACTGCTAGAATGTTATATTTCTTTAATTTGTATAGGTTTTGAGCATGCTGACAGTTTTGGTGAGTTCTTATGTGAGGATGCTTATTCTTATGTTTAAAAAATTAATAAAAACCTTAATATTTGCAAATTTTTCACTAGAAAAATTAACACTTTTAACATTGAAATAAAGTAATTATAATTATTGATTTCAATTCTTACTAAATTTTGGTCTCTGTTCCCTTTGCTAAGTAGTCTATATATTCCAGATATTGACAAACTATACTCATGTGTTTTGAGAAACACATAACACTAAATAAAGAAGGGAAATCATACAAGCAAATTATGCTTTTAATTAGTATTTTAACAAAATATTGAATGTTATTCCACTTTGCTAGTTTTAAATTTTTTATTTTGACTGATATTTTTCTGCCTTGTTGTACATTAGCAATAGGGATGACTGAAGCCTTGAGCCTTGATGAAATTTCTTACTGTATTATTTTAGGAATATTTCACCTACTTTATGTTTGAAGTTTTAGTAATGGAAAATGTACTTGTAAAGCTACAATACTCTTTATGAAATTGTACTAGAAGTGTTTCTTCCTTCAGATTAGAGAGTTTGTTTGATGCAATGTCTTTCCCCCTACCAGTAATTGATAGTATCATGTTTGTATGTTAATCTCATGGATGGACTCAGTATCCTGTTAATGTGATAATTCTCAATGCTTTGCTTAAAACTATTTCATAAGTGTGCTAGACATAGGAATTTACTCTTCTCTAAATTTTCTGAGCAAACTTTTAATTCTGCAATGTATCCATGGATATTTATAAGCACAGCTACTGGCATTTGTAACTAGTAGTGATTTTCAATTCCTTTGGTGTTTTGATGTATTTACTACTTTAACTGCATTGCACAACATAACAGTCTGCTTATTTAAATGTTAGTGAATTGAAGCTAAATTTTAAGACATAGGTACTTATGCAGAGTAATACATATTTATAAGAAGTATAAAACTTCACTGAAAAGAGAACTAACTACATGAAGAAATCACTAATATTCATCTGCTTCTTAGCTTTTCTGTTTGAAGATAAGATAAAGACAAAATAAAATAAATAAAGTAGAGCCCATCGCCCATGAGTGCTTTATATACAAATTATTTTTTTCATTTTTTGTGATTATGAATAATTATAAAATTTTCCCTTTCCTCTCTGCAGACCCTCCACTATACTTCTCTGTCTTTATCTGTACACAAATATCTAATAATTTTACAGTATTTATTTGTAATGATAGCAAGATCACCCAAATCTGTGGCCCTGCTGGTCAGAAGTTGCAGTTTTTCATGGTATGGCAGCCTTCTATCAGCATCACAATACAGAGAACTCTATCCCATCCAGCAAGATTTCCTGTTCTCTACCTGTACTTATCTAGAGAAAGTCTCTAGACTCAGAGCACTGACCCTTTCTGAAAGTTATCTCTGAGCCTGGATGCCTGATTTATGTCTAGCATGACCATTGGTTCTTCTCCAGCTAGAAGCCATTCCTTTGCTGCACATATGGTAACTAAGACTTGTATTAGGAGTTTTGCTCTAGGACCCTGATGTCACATAGGAAGGCTTATAATAGGAGAATGGCACTTTGTGAAAATGAGGATTTCTCCCTTGGCTTCCCAACTTATATATTCCCTATTATGTGGAATGCTGACCAATTTAGCAGCATCATCACTTGGAGGGCTATATTCATCATATCCCCAGCCTTCACTACCTTATTCCCCACTTCTGCTTCCTCCACCCTCATGGACTAAAGCTGACTAATACCCTAAAGAAGAAGGAGAACCACAAATCTACCTACATATTTAATAAATCCTTTATGTTAACAAGTTAGCAGTATTTAGCTGTTACTTCAGAGGATTAGAGATGAAACAGTTAAGTATTGGGAGTCTAACTTCTGTTTGTTTGTTTTTTTAATTTTTGTTTGTTTTGTGAACCAGATTGGTGAGAACCCTGTCATCATAGGGTCTTTATCAAGTAACTGATGGAAGCAGAGATCCACAAGAAAAGAGATCCAGTGGAAGAGAGGGAAAAAGTATTATATGAGCATGACATGGAGAGGAATGGTCAAGATCATGATGGAGAAATCTACGGAGACAAGTGAAGCAAGCTCTTGGGAGTTCACAAACTTCAGACCTACAGCTATGAAGTCTGCATAGGACAGGAGTAGGCTCTCTGCATATGGGAGACAGTTGTGTAGCTTGGATTTTGAAGGGCTCTGGGCAGTGGGATAAGAATCTATCCCAGGTGTGTTGGCTAGCCTTTTGGAGCTCATTATCTATGGTGAGAAGACTTACTGAATGTTGTTGGTGGTGGTTCTTGGTCCTGCTTCAACTGAATGTACCATGCTTTAATGACTACCTATTAAAGGCGTTACTATTTTGGAAGAAGTGATAGGGGTGGGCCAGGAAGGGAGGAGTCTAGAGCAGAGCAGGAAGAGAAATGAGAGAAAGATTTGTGGTTGGTATTAAAATAAATGATTTTTTTAAAAAAGCAGCTTACTTAAACTCACTGGTCCAATTTATTGATATCATATGAAAATTGAGAAAATATTTACTCATGGTACTACTATTTTAAATTACTTTATTTAGGGTATTGAAACTGAATATAAAGGGAGAACAATGTAGAGTCAAAAAAGAAAACAATAATGCTGATATATATGTATCAGCAATCAATAAAAGAAGCCATTGAAAGACAGCACAGAGCGGGGAAAATCACTTATATTTTATCTTTACATCTTAAGTATAAATGTATATCTTAAGATGTAAAAAAATATGTGATTTTCCTTTAGAATGGCTTGGTTTATTAGGAGTTTTAAATTTTAGTTTAGTGTCTTTCCTTTACTCTATTTTTATAATAATAATATTGTAAGTTTTATGATTATTAGAATAAATGGTACTAATAAGATTTATGTGCAGTATATTTACTTATCAGTCATGTATGTTATTATGATAAGGAAATAATCAATGGATTAGAGTGACAACCAATGAAATTCACTCCTTATAACTGAAGCAAAATAAAATGCCACTCTATAGGTGAATATAACAAACTAATATCATTATAGGCTTTCAAAAAAATACCTGATAATTAATAAGAGCAATTTAAGTTATAACTCTCCTCAAATTTTAGTCTCTAAGTTCTGCAAACTAACTAATTACTCTTGATAATTTGATTAGCTAAAAATGAAATAACAAGTTATCAACTACAGTCAGCCTTGATTAATATCAATTTTTTAAGGAAAATTACAAAACCTTAATAATATCTTAATTCATTAATAGTACTCACCCTTAGATGACCTAAATACATGTATAGTAAATTACCAGTTATGATAATATCCTATGATACTTTCTGTTCTTTAAATGTGTTATCCGTTCCAGAAAGAATGACTCATGAATTTAGGAGGCATGCATTATTTGGCAGCAAAACATTTGTAGATAATATGTTATTTCATCAACACATTTATCTACTGGATAGAAAATTTGTGCAACCCCTTCTAAGTCTCAGGTAATAATATTTGAAAATGAGGCATAAAGATTGGAATACATAGATGACCATCGTGGCTGTCAGATATTATCTGGCAGGTTATAATGACAGGAATGATATAATTAATACAGTGACAATCTTGTAACAGTTGAGTTAGTTGCCATTGGGCATGTATAAGTATGTATCTGTCATTTTTCAGTCATGGATAGGGAAGCCACTCACGGAGTTGTGTTGGTTCCAGCTGAATTGTAAACTACTAGTATATGGTGTGGGAAGGACAGTCTTTGTCTTTAGCTGTATACACATGGGTGAGTCCACCAGCCCCAACAGGTACCATATATACATACATGGTCACATATATAACATTTTCAATTAAACTCAGTGGGTCACAAAATAAAGCAAAGACATGAATATGAGCTAGGGTCTTATAGAGAAGGTGGTGATGACTGGGATAGATATAAGTGCTTCAACAGTTCCATCCCTGGGAGAAGAAATAAGCATCTGTTCTTTTATTATATGGTACCAATGACCAAAAAGAAGAACAATTTCCTAAAAATTCAACTTAAGAAACTAATTAATGACTTTATGGAGCTTGCTTACAGACCATAAGTAAGAGTCAGCTTACCGAAGCACAGGATCCCGTAAAGAATACATTGAAAATTTTTACACAGCATAGAAGGTGGTGCCCAGTCACAGGAATTGGGTTCCTTTTCAGTGAACTTCTCCTAGCCAATATACTTCCTGGGACACCAAGGCCAAATAAAACTAGAGCAGAATTGCATGAAAGTGAATAGAAGATGCAAGAGTGTGTATAGCCACCAAGTTTTCAAATAAGTCTCTAATATCCCCCTCTATTGCCTCCTTCTCTGAGAGAAGAACAGTAATCAGACCCTATAAAAATGGTCTAATTGCAGTAAACACAGTTAGTCTGATGAAGATGGTTACTTCTTGGTTCGGAGTATTATGTTCTAAAAGGACAGAAGAGGATGGGATGAGAATAACCAACATACATTATAAACATGAATGAAATTTTCAAAGGACATATTTAATATAAATTATAATAAAATAGAAAACAATCTGACCCGTGATTAAAAAATAGCTCAATAATTCCAACAATGGAAATAATATTCTTTAATACTCCATGGGAATTTTTATTTTCGTAAATTTTATTTTTGAATCAAACAAATTATATCATTATTTTGGGCAAAAATTAATTTTGTTATTATTTTATATGTACTTTCATGGAAGTAGTGTTTTCCATTTATGGGGATGGCTGTTCTCTTTCAGGTCATTTACAAACTTCAGAAAAAGAAAGAAAGAAAAAGGGACAGAGGGAGAGAGGGAAAAAATGAGTGAATAATGACAATGTAAATATAAATAAACACATAAATAAATAGAAAAGTTAAGCTAATATGCTTATCTATATTCTATATAATGAAACAAAGAAAATGATTTAATAATGAGAATAATTTATAAATATAAATATAAAGTATAAATGCTATTTAGATACATGCATTATTCATAATAGCAAGAACCTGGAAACAACCTAGATGCCCTGCAACTGAAGAATGGATTAACAAACTGTGGTACATCTACACAATGGAGTACTACTCAGCAGTAAGAAAAAATAATATCCTTAGATTTGCAAGCAAATGGATGGATTTGGAGAATATTCTCCTGAGTGAGGTATCGCAAACCCAGAAAGATAAGCAGGGGATGTACTCACTCATTAGTGAACTTTAAACAAAAAGCAAAGCATGTCTAACCTGCAAACCACAACCACTAGGGATCTGAAGCACCTTGGACCAGCACCTTGGAGCCCATTCCCTCCAGAGGAACACCTGATCCAGTCTTAATATTGTGATGAGGAAATCAGATTTGCCTAGAGTGGATGTTGAACTAAGGCATTTGGGGACCTTGGGACCTCCTGCCCTTGCTGGTGGGGAGGAGATAAGAAAATGGGGAAAAGAGAGAGTGACTAGGAGGGGCAGAAGGGGGAAAGAAGCTTGAAGAAGGGGATACATGTATAAAAAATGAGATACTATTCATAATAAAAGCAATTTTAAAAATTGAAAGGCTGAAGATATAGCTCAGAATTTATGTACTTATCTAGTACTTGTAAGACATTGGGTTTTATAGTCATCTTTGTATAAAACAAAATTCAATTTTTTTAGTAAATTTACATTGGTTTTAAGACATAAGTATTCTACATATTAAAACATGAATATTGGTTTTTGTGTGACTTGTAAGAAGAAGAGCTATTTTCTACAATGGTTTTTCTTTTTTTTTTCACACTGGTATGTTTATTTGAAAAACTTATTTTAAGTGAAACTTAGGGTAGAATGAGAAAGTTGAATAGAGACAGGACAATTTATAAATTAATCAACATAAGACTAAACTTGACAGTTAATTTATTTGCAGAGTCTTTATCTTTCAGAATCACATCAGATATTGGAGAGTGCAGTGTCTAGGTCTGCTTTGAATGACATGAGAGCTGGTGGTTTGGGCAAGTGTCTGTAAAACAAGATTTTTTTGTTGACCTGGTTCATAATGGTTTTTCATGAAAATGTTATCCCTCAAAGTTTTTGACAAACACTGGTTTTTGTTTTGTTTTATCAGATAAAAAAATCTATGTGTATGATAAATTAAAAACAAATATTATTGAAGAAGAAGATTTACATGGTTTATATTTGGTCTGAAGTCACAAAGATTAGAACAAATAATGTGCTTTTTAATTAGGACATTTTTTTTAAAATTCAGAAAGATAATAATACAATAAAGATAAGTAAGAACAGAGGCCCAAGAAAGCACAAAGAGATTTGGAGACTAGCAAATCTAATTTTAGAAGATAACACACTGGTTTTATTTTAGTCAACTGCTCCATCTTTTAGCTTCTTAAGAATTATTTATAAAACACTTAAAGAGATTTCATTTTAGGACTATAACTATTGGAATTGTGTTTAACAGTTCCTCCAAAAATTTGCCCAAGAACTTTTTACTATGTTTCCAGAATTTAAAATGAAAAAAGAAGAAAAAAGATTCATGGGGCAAACACATAATTTAATAGCTGTTTATAGTGAGTGACTCAGAAGTTCGAGATCAGATGTAAGAAAACAAGATATGACAATTATTGTGAACCTAATCTAAAATACCTCACTAATCTACTATGACCTAGTATATTACTCTGCTACTATGAATGGGCAAATTCAAAGGAAGTAAAATGTAATAAATCTCATGAAATAAGCAAAAGAGTTGGTATGAAATCAAAAATCAATTCTATCTTCACCATGGCCTTGAGGTTAAGGAGTGTTTTTTTTCAAAAGTAGAAATACTTAGGCAATATTCTAAACAAATAGAAAAAAAAAAAAAAAAGCAAAACTAAGGCCAAGTAGCAAACAAGGCATCTGAGGTCACAGGTCCTACAAAAGATGTAGTAGAAAATGATGTCAGATTGTAAGCATCCATGTACTCCTTTTGACAAAAATTAACCATATAGGGTATATTATGCCAAATGATAATCACTACTGATACGTGACTATGAGTGGACTGAGAAAAAGGAGATCATCTGGAGTACACTGAAATGGTATCTCTTCAAGAATTGATAACAAACTCAAGAATCTAGAGCCCAAAACATTGAATAACCCAATCAAAAAATGGGGTTCAGATCTAAAAAGGGAATTCTCAGCAGAAGAATTACTAATTGCCGAAAGGCACCTGAAAAAGTGCTCATCATTGTTAGCCATCAGAGAAATGCAAACTAAAACAACTTTGAGATACCATCTTACACCTGTTAGATTGGCTAATATAAAAGACACAGAGGACAGCCTATGATGGAGAGAATGCAGAGCAAGGGGAACACTCCTCCATTGTTGGTGGGAGTGTAAGCTTGTTCAGCCACTTTGGAACGCAGTATAGCAGTTTCTCAGAAAATTGAGATTCAATCTCCCCAAGGACCCAGCAACACCACTTCTGGGTGTATACCCTAAAGATGCACAGTAACACTCCAAAGTCATTAGCTCAACTATGTTCATAACAGCATTATTCGTAATAGCAAGAACCTGGAAACAACCTAGATGTCCCTCAACTGAAGAATGGATTAACAAACTGTGGTACATCTACACAATGGAGTACTACTCAGCAGTAAGAAAAATGATATCCTAAAATTTGCAGGCAAATGGACGGATTTGGAGAATATCCTACTGAGCGAGGTATCACAAACTCAGAAAGATAAGCAGAGGATGTACTCACTCATTAGTGAACTCTAAACAAATAAACAAACAAACAAACAAGAAAAAAGCCAAGCATGTCCAAGCTGCAAACCACAACCACTGAACAGCTTGGGATCAGAAACACCCTGGACTGACACCTTGGATCCCACTCCCCCTAGAGGAACATCTGACTCACTCTTTTTTTTTTTTTTTTTTAAACTTTATTTATTTATTTATTTGCCTTGGTGTTTTGCCTGGAACTGGAACTACAGACAGTTGTTAGCTGCCATGTGGGTGCTGGGAATCGAACCCCGGGTCCTCTGGAAGAGCAGACAGTGCTCTTAACCGCTGAGCCATCTCTTCAGCCCCCCGACTCACTCTTGAGGGAGGGGGGAGAAAACTGGTTGTGCCAGGAGTGGAGACTGAACTAAGCAATATTGGGGCAGTGGGACCATGGGACTGCCTGCTGCCTGCCCAGAGATGGGATTGGGATTTGTGGAGAAGAAAGAATGACCTGCTGTGGTGGGAGGGGGAAGGGACCTTGAATAAGGAGATACAAGGTAAAAAAAAATGTACAAAAAAAAAAGAATTGATAACAATTGGATCAAGACAATTAGAAATACATGGAAACAGAGTCCTCAGAGATTATTTTTCTCTTTTTTTAAAAAATTATTATTTGGTGATTTTACATCATGTACCCCATCAAACTCATTTATCAGTCCTCTCATATTCATACCCACTCTTATGATCCCCCCATTTACAAAAAAGCCCATTTATGCTCTCATTTACTTACTGGAGCAGAGGTAAATTCCCTGTGGCCAGCTTCTTAAAGAAAACAAGTCCTTCCTCACCCACACCTCTGCCAGAGACCATCAATGTAAAAATAAAGCACTGTGTCATTTAGCTATGTTGGACATTAATTTACAGGACTTGGGCTATAGTGATCCTAGACAAAAAAGAAATCTTATTACAAGTTATGACTGCATAACTTTGCATTTCTATATACATGTGTTTGGTTAGCCAAACTAACGGACACAGAAAGAGTGAACGTAGAAATGAGGTAAGTAGAGCAATTAGTTTGGACAGGCTGGATTCTAAGGTGGACACATCCAGGTTAAGTTACAAACATGAAACTGATACTGACAAAATTATTTTCAAAGGCGATTTTATAATTATTGATGTTAATAAAAACTGAAATATACTAAAATCAAATATCCAGGCTGAAATTTTAGAAAGCGTTCAAAGCCATGATCACTTTCCTTCACACAACAAATGTTCTCATAACTGTAGCAAGGGCACCTGGACTTCTTTACCTCAATGTTTTCATCATAATAACTATTTGGGAGCTGGTTCTTCTCATTTCTGTGCCCCAATATTCTCTACCCTTAAAGTACTGAATACCTGGATATTCTTTCTATTCACTTTCCTGCAATGTCAAATTTAAATTAAATTCTGCTTCCTATATAATCCTGCAAATCATTTGATAGGGAGAGTCTTCTAAAAGAACCAAATCATGTGTGAGTATTTTCTTGATTTTAGATACTGAGGTAGTTCTTGACATTTTCCTAATCTCAATATCTTACAATGTTCATTAAGAAAGTGTTGTATCCTAACTCTGTATTTTATAGTAGTGGGAGAATTAATCTGGTAACTACAACTGCATTACAGTAGATATGAATTCTCCTGGAGTGTCTTCAGTGTGGTCCCATTAAAGCACTATTGTGCCATGCCTTAATTAGGTTGTATATCTTCTTTTCAACTGCATTTATGAACAGAAGAACATTTTTATTTTAGTTTGTGATCCCCAGAGCCTAGTATCTGCATCAATAAATTGTGTTTGGTTAGTAATGAGACATTAAAAGCTAGGTGTTTTTTTTTTTTTCAAAGAACTATTAGGGGAAGAAATCATCTGTCCCTAAAGAAGGGTATAAGTGTTCTTTATATCCTTCTTTATGTAATATGTGTGGGTCCCTTGGGCTTTACCTTTCAATCAGTTTGTATTATTTGATGGTTCTTACCATGTAATCCCACACTATTTTCTCCTTCTTCATGTTCTCAGTATTTTTATAAGCACACAATAATTTGTTTTCATCTCTTTTACCAGTTTACTATGAAACACCTCACTGTTGTTCATTTAAGTTTCTCCTTCTGCCTAGACTGCTTAAATATTTTGAATTTTCTGTTGTACTTATTTGTTTATATTGGTTCTCACTGGGAAATAAAAAATATGTACTTTATATAAAATATTTTAAAACATAATCCAAAATAATGTATTAATTGCTAAACCATAAAGAAGGTTTCTACGCTATGGAGGAGATGTTTGCTTGCATTCATTTTTGTCTGCTATTTATAAATATTCATGAATATATATATTTATAAGATGACTAATTAAAATGTATTCAAATATAATGCATGTGAAGTTGACAAGGGTTCAGTGTCAATTATATGTGTGTGTATTTTATGCTTCAGAAATATAATATCCTAGATAATTAAGAAAATTGTTTTCATCCAAATAGGTAGTATGATGGTTCACATGCCTATTTCTTCTCACAAACTCCTAAGTTAAAAATCAAATGCAATGGTTTCAAAATGGGTTTTAGGGGAGTTAGATAGGCCATAATGAAAGAATATTCATGAAAAAATTTGACATATAATAAGAAACCAGCAAGAAATTTTCTTTCTTCTAATACATGAGGGAAAAAAAAGCATTGGATATTCTTGAGAAAGAGTAAACACTCAATGATTATTAAATCTGAAGATGACTTGATCCTAGCACTCCCAGTATAAATATTTTGAAACATAAATTTATATGGAATTGCTGTCCAATATGTTGCATAGTAACATCATTTCTGATATGTACTAAAACAAATAGAGAACAACTCAGTGAAACAAATTATTCTAAATGTTTCTCTAAAATGTTTATCTTAATTTCTGCTTACAATGCCTCTCGTAGTATATATATATACTCGTAGTATATATATATACATAATGTATTATTGAGTATACTGAGTCATACCACTAACATTACATTGTATTGTAATAAGATGTAAAATATCATAATCATTTTATCATCACATCTTTTGTGGTAAATCATCAGGAACTAAATAGGTTTCAGCTTTAATTACTTTAGATATATTGATGAAAAACCAGAATTGAGTCTTCAAGTAAAGCCTGCTATGGGATATTACTCTTGTACATTGAGAATATTTATCACTGTAAATATTGCCTTACTAAAATGCTGATTAATCAAGTACCTAAAAAGGCAGTAAAAGTGAGGTCAACTAGACTAGGGGAAGAGCAGAGCAGCAAATATGGCAGGGCAATCAGAATGAAAATAATGTACTAAGCAAAAAGATACCAAACTATGTGGCTAAACATAAATAGAAATCTGGGTTGACTTAAAGTATAAGAATTATCAAGTAGGGGCTGGAGAGATGGCTCAGCGGTTAAGAGCACCTTCTGCTCTTCCAGAGGACCCCGGTTCGATTCCCAGCACCCACATGGCAGCTAACAACTGTCTGTAGTTCCAGTTTCAGGAAAACACCAAGGCAAATAAATAAATAAATAAATAAATAAATAAATAAATAAATAAAGTGTTTTTTTTTTTTAAAAAAAAAAAAAAAGAATTATCAAGTAATAAGCCTGACCGATAGGCCAATCACCTTGTAACTGACACAAGCCTTTGTTTGATTATTTGGGACTGCTGGTATGGAACTCCAAGCTAGGCCAAGCCAGAAACTTCTTACTATAAATGGTGTCTCAATGTGGGGCATAATCTACATAGATTTGAGAAGTCTTTAAGAAGATTTTTAAAAGGAACCCCAAACAGCTTCCTAATTGTGTCTTTCAAGTGGGCCATGGAACAGAGTGACTTTCTGGCTAGAGTTTACAAAAGGGTAGATTTGCTGCGTGCAGCCTAAGCTGCAACATGATGTGTTCCTGCAGTCTCACAGGAGTGGCATATGACAGGCTTAAGGTTTTTGTTTATATAGACAAAGAGGTAACAGAATCAAGCATGCTTCTTGGTAGCAGTGTTTCTTCAGAAGGCTTCTGTTTGCTAGCAGCAGGCAGAGGCACAGCTCCTTTAAAGAGACTTCCTGACTCAGCCTTCATGGAAAAAAACCAAGAGGCTATATTAAGAGGCCCTGCTGCCAAACACTTAAATGAGGTTTATGAGCAGCTAGCAGCTTTGCTCTACTTGATGTCAGTATGAACCCTAAGATTCCCTAGCTCTCACAGCCTGCGGATATGGATGTAGCAAGCCACCATAGCCAAGCCTTTAATCTTAGTCATGCCTTAGCAGATTAAAGGTGTGGTCAGAAAAAAAAAAGATAAATAGTAAAGACAGAGTCAGAAAAAAACACAACTCTAAATGGTTTACAGTGTGCTTAAAAATATAGAGAGGCTTGGCAGAGAAAAGGCAAAAGTAAAAGGATAGAAGAAAGTCCTTATAAAAGAAATAAAATATATTGTTTATTTATATGCCACATAAAGATGGAAAATACACAGTGACCCTGTATTTTGTATGTTATGTTGCCTTTAAATGTTTGGCTGCTGAGGAAGGAATAAGAGCTTCTAAGAGACATTTGATTACAAATGCTGCTGGATTAATCTTTTGTAAATGCCTTGATTTCAAAATTGAAGTCAAAAGATATGCTAATTTGGACATTAAGTTTCCTTTTCATTTCCACAGAAAATAAGAGGCTATGGGTTACTTCTGGGTAAAAAAAAAATAAGGTTTGATTAAGGAAGACCTCATAAAAAAATCTTTGATGGGAACAGATGGCCCAGATGATATAACATTTCATTATACCTCTGTTGCAGTTTTCACTGAGTTTTGCATCCAAAGCTTGTCAAGGATCCTGACATAGATAAACCAGCCTTACAGAAGTCAACACTCAGGAATTGGCCATAATCCTATATTTTCTTTGGGTCCTCCTAATATTACCAGGGCCCCCATACAATAGAAAGTAGTTTAGAGAACTATGCCTACATTCTGAAAAATTAGATTATGCATTATTATCTTTGTTTATAGGGTTGGTTACAATTTGTTATGGATAATGGTCAGGAAAAGGCTAAATAAAAAAGACTGGATTCTGGGTTCTTGTTTTTTAAAGGGGAGAAAGTGCTATGAGATATTGCTATTGTACATTGTCAATATTTGTCATTGTAAATATTGATTTACTAAAATGGTGATTGGTCAAGTAGTTAGAAAGGAAGTAAAGGTAAGGCAACCAGACTAGGAGAATTCTAAAAAGTGGAAGAACAGAGTAGTAGATGGCAGACAGATACAAAGGAAACAGGAAGAGAATGATGTGCTGAGCAAAAAGATACCAAGTCATGTGACTAAACATAATTAGAGATATGGGCTGACTTAAAGTACAAGAGTTAGCAAGTAATAAGCCTGAGTCATAGACCAATAAGCTTTTAATTAATATAAGACTGTATGTGATTATTTGGTACTGCTGGTCTAGAGCGTCAGGCAGCTGAGCCAGAAACTTCTTACTATAAAAACCAATCTGAATTGAAACTAGAGATCAAACATAGATGTGTGTCTAGATATATGATTCCCTGTGTTTGATTTCCAGCCTTCCTACTCTAATATTTCCTAACTAAACGAATGTCAAAAGCTAACATGATTTCAAATCATAGTGATGATCTAGTAAGAGCATGCATTTTTTTAGTGAAATATTTTAATACCACAATATGACAATCTGTGTTAATCAAAGTTCTTAAAAAGCTGGATTTACATTTTTAGCTGAATGCTAATCATTAAATTAAAATAGGAGATAAATATTTTTGACATGTTTGTAGTTAAGAAATTGAGGCCTTACAGTTTCAGCAGAGCATCTGAATATTGCTGAACTCCAGGTATGTTATACCTTCTGAAAACTGTGCACTGTGGTTGGTATAATCATTTTATTAGAAACCCTGTAATTGAGGCATCTTAGCATTTGTTGTTACAAAACAGCATGAGCAATATCAATTTGGAGAAGAATGAGTTTACTTCATCTAACAACCCTCAGCTCATATTTTATCATTTATAAACGTAAGGGAAGAAACTCAAGGCAGCAACCTGAGAGCAAGAATTGAAGCAGCCATGGAGAAGTGATGCTTACTGATTTGTTTCTCATGGTTTACTCAGGTTGTTTCCTTACCACCCAGCAACATGACCCCAAGAGTGGCACTGCTACCTGTGGATTGGGTTAGCACATATAATTTGTTAATTATGAAAATGCCCCACAGGCTTGCCAAAAGGCCAATATTGTTTACATATTTTCTAAATTAAGGTTCCCTCTCCTCAAATAACTCTGCCTTGTATACATTGACAAAATACTAACCAGGACAAATGAACCATTGTTGGCTTCATATACAAACTCATTACTATTAAATCATAATTGTCTCTTTCCTGTTCATTCTCAAAATCACATTCACTTAAATATCAAAATATAGAACATTCTTACTGTTAAAAGTCCCACATTTTCTTAAGTTCATCATCTTTAAAACTTCCAAAGTCCCTTCTAAGCCTCAAAGCCTCTGAATAATGTTCCACATCTATCTTAAATATATAAAACCCATTTAAAAACTCCAAAGTTTTATAACTATCGGTTCCTGAAAATTCAAAAATAAGTTAAATATTTTCTTATTCCAAGAGGGAACAATAGGGCACAGTTACAATCCAAATGAAACAAAACGAAAATTCAACAGTATAACAATTCCAGTGCTGGTTATCTAGGACACAGACATCATACTTTAAGTTACAAAGAATCTCGATAGTAAAACTTCTCTAGCACTTCTATGGAAAACACATGCATCTTATCTCCTATGCATATGAGAGTTCTACTACACAAATGTCCCTCCTTTTGTCTATCATCCATGCTCCTGTAGGATCCTAAGTATTTAGGTCTCCATTACAAGTATCTTCACTAATAGCCACTCATGGACTATGGCCATAAATGTTGCCCCTAACAATTTATACCAAGTGTTAGAATCTTTTCATTATCCATTTAATCCTGGAGCTTTTATTTCAACTGAGGCTGCACATTCAACAATGGATTCTCCTGGTATCTCATAGTTCCACATTTGAAATATTTGCCACTGCTCATTCAAGTCTTCAAAACCAGCACCACCTGGAAGCCTCTTACACATGACCAAGATCACCAGACAGCATGGGGTAGAATGCGTATTTTTGTATGCTGAATCTGAGGTAAACTCTTCTCAAGATATTTCAAATTAATAATTCATGATTCTGGTTTCTTCTTAATCACAGCCAATTCTTTAGCTCTATCTAACTAGCACTATTTTCAACAGAAAAGCAGAGGATCCAAAATACTGATTCATTAAAGTAAAAATTACATGAATGCCCTGAAAAATATTCAACGGGCTCTCAAATTTCCCTTTGAAATTTTACAAACCAGGCCTCCCTAATTTGCATTGTTTTCAGTATTATCAGTCAATATCTCACAAAATATGAGACTAGGTTCTGAGTACTCAACAGCTTTTCTGGTACAAAGTTCAAATGCAACCACAATCCTCCCAAAGGCACAAGGTCAATTCTGTCACAATATCCCATGACATTTGTTCTTTTACCAACTTCTGCATACTTAGGTATCCCATTGCTGTGAAAAAAACACCATGACCAAAATCAAGTTGGGGAAGAAATGATTTATTTCATACTATAATCCTCAAATTTTACTATATTAAGCAAATTGCAGATATAGTTTATTTCAACTTAACAATCCTTTGATGATACTATATCACTAGAGAAAGTCAGGGAAATAATTCAAGGTAGAAACATGGAAGCACGAAATAGAACAGAAACCTTGGAGAAGTACTGTTTCGTTAATGATTTGCTCCTAATGGCTTGCTCTGCCTTTTTTCTTATACCATAGAGGACATGTACTCAGAGGTCTCTAACTAATTAGCAAGGGCTAAATATTAGTCCAACATTCAAAAAATGGAAAAGAAAACTGTTTTAGAGATCTTAGATGCCAGAAAGCTTGTGTCTTATTGTAGATTTATGTGTAGTAAAATACCTTAAGCTGGAATATCCAGGTGAGTGGAATAGTCAGATATATTTTTGATAGGCATACTAACAAAACCATAATGCAAAATTAAAGCAACTACAATCACAAGCTAAATGTCAGTAGATTTCACTGAGGCTAAATTATTAAAAGTAGATTTGTCAGGTATGAATACTATTGTGAGGAAGAAGTAGAGAGAAATGACTTGCATATATTTAGTGACAATAGCTAAAATGATTGTCCTACCAGGTTAATATCATTATGAAATATGAAAAAGAAATAATAGTACAAAAGACCTCTATGCTGTTTGATAATTAAACACCTGGAGATGGAAGAAATAAAGTTATTTATAACATATTCATTAGACATTGAAATTATAGACTAGAAAAAGTGTTCAAGTTTAAAAATAATGTAACAAAGCATAGTGAATAAGAATTATAATCATTATTATAAAATTCATGCAGATTTTCCCCTTAATTCCTGAACCTCTCTTGCTAGAAAATTTAGGATCAAATAAATAAGAGGCAACTTGGTAAGGCTGATAACAGTGTACTAAGAAGACAATATAGAAAACACATATCTACAGTTGCATATTGATGATTTCGAAGTTCTACAAAATAGAATCCCAGATAAGAATTTATTTGGGAAGATTTACATTAAAAACTCTGGTGCACTTTATTTTTTCTCAAAATTAAGAGCACAAACAAAATGACTAAGTGTCACAGATTACACTAAAAGTAACATTTCCAACACACAAATTTATAATACAAGTAGTATAGTTTTATTCTTATTGCTGTAATAAACAACCTGATATAAGATATATCATATCAAAATATTTAACCAGGAATTGTACCACTTCTATTAAATCTTAAAAATGAAGCTAAATATCAATTTAATTATTATGGTGATCTATAAATTAATATTCTTCAAAATAAATCAATATCACTTAAGTAATTTAAATGTCTATCTTTAACATATGAGTAACTTAATATTACTGAATTTAACACATAATTTTAAAAACTTTTTGGGTTTATTTTTAGTAGTACTGGTAATAATTTGTTCTTAATTTGAAATTCATATTATATAATAGCATAAATTTCAGGGTAATTTTATAACTCATACTGAAGACAGAGTGTTATACAAACAAGAATGAAGAATGTAAAAAATTAGATTAATATTAATTTAACTAGAAAAATTAGTTAATTGGTGAAGGTCATGTTTGTACAGAATAGATCAACTACAAATAGATTTTTATCAGCATTGATAGCATAATCTGTATTTTTAAAGAATCATAAAGAATGTAGAATATCTTTTTGGCATAAATTTACTTTTTCAGACATTAATATTCAATTTTTCTTATTTTTCTAAATGATTAGATATGCATATTTTACAAAACAATAAGAAAAGTATAAGTAGAAATATTTGTGTTTATGTTTTATGAGAGCAAAAAACGTAACTCTATATATTTGTTTGATACTACACTGGGTTGCAAATTGCATATTAATTATATTTTCAAGAAATATGGGATAATGCCTTTATCTCCATGTTAGGTGATCAAAACTCATCATACATCTCTCATAAAAATAAATATAATCACTAATCCCACACAGTCTGGATAATTACTTTGGAAAATTATACTATATAATTTGTTGCATTAAAAATATTATATTGGCTGCTTTATGAAGGAATGTATTCATTTTAGAGTTGTGTATATTTTAATATATTTATATAAAATAATTATTTATATTGAGACATGTATTTCAACCTGAATGTTTTGATTTAATGATTAAAGATTGTAATGTTTCTAAAAAAAATATGAGTTCCATAGTGTACCGAAGAATGTTATTTTCTCACAATGCTTCTAGCAGCTATTTAAAAATAAAAGGAATTTGAATGTGCTTTACTATTTCATTCTAAATTCAACCTCAAGAGTTTTGTCACCTCAATTTACCTCTTTTGTTTACTCTAGGTTTTAAACACACTTGTATATAATGGTGTAAAAGATAGAATAAAACTTTAAGCTGTCCTCTTTCACTTAAAAGCTTTTGTTGGATAAATTAACATACAAATGTGTTTCATGCACTCTTAATGGTTCTATTATAGTTCCTTACCATTTGATTTTTTGTTTTAATTGGTTATTGTTTTAACGACTCTGCAATTAAATTTTCAGCACACTAAATGTCATTTGAATGGTATCTTTTCTAAGAAAATGAGAAATTCTGTGACCAACAAGTGCTTGTTGTAATTTTTCTAAGGCTTTTTGACTTCAATAAGTTGACAAAGTCAAACAAATTCCACTATTCCATTTCAGATAAAATTCAATTAGCATAGAGATATTTTCAATTGCAAGTATATTCATAAAAAATATTTTAACAAAAAAATCTAAATAAAAGTAAGTGTTGAATTTTATGGTATGCCAGTAGTGTTTATTCTTGGTATTTATTTTTGTTATGATTCTTCTATTTTAGCGCAACTTCTCAACAGTATCCCTCTCATAATTCACTAGCTGAAGAGGACAGCATAGGTGTGCTTTAAAACATAAAAGAGTAGAAGTTTTTTGTTTTGTTCCCTTGATATCCCTGTGGAGAACAACTTGTCCTTAAATTCAGTAGTAGTTATAAGCTGATGATCTCCCCAAGTTCTCAGTTGAAAATTGTTAGAAAAAGCTTTTACTTCTCGCCAAATAACATCATTCCTCAGTTCTTATAAAAACTCATTTCTGTACATATAGTACATTGAGCAAGACTACACACAAACAGCTACATTTTATATGATATTCTGGACAGTAAGTAGAAATTTGAAAATTAATTTATTTAAGCAACAGTATTATTTCAACCAAAATTTCAAACTAAAGCAATTTGATTCAGTTCCAAAATGATGTAAGCTAGACAAGAATATCAGAACACCTGAATCCAAGAGTAGGAAATAGCAATGCCAAGCTGCTCAGTTCACAGCCAATGCAGACATTTCCATGCAGAGAATTTTATTCCCTGATTCCAAACCCTGGAAGTTCTAGATTTTAAAACTGAGACAAATATAAATGTGGAAATTTCTGTTATTTGATTCTGTTTTAGTTAGAATAGAATTATTTAACTTATTCACATACTAAAAAACTGCTTTAAATAGGATGAAAAGTATTTTTTCTAAATTGAAAAACAGTATACAATGTTATGAAAAAGACAGAAGCACCAATTTATTTCCTAGTTCCCATTACTCTCTAAAGGATGAAGGAGAAGCATGATCAAAGGCTTTCTGTTTATTTTAGTACTCAGACTATTCATTTTATTTTGTAAACCATGTTTTACTAATGAGACATTCTTTTAGGAAATGAGTTGAAACACATGGGCAGTCAAAAGAAAGAAGCTTGTTCAAATAAGTCTATAAGATAAAAGTAATGGAAACATTCCAAAATGAAGTTAACAAATTGGAGGTGGCCATTGGTTGTTTAGAAGCAAGGGAAATAGGCCCATTTTCAATATGTCACAAGTAATAAACTAAAAAGGCATTATTTAATTCTCCTTTCCTGAGTCTCTAGAGACTTGAGGTACATCTGCTTCATCAGTTTGGAATGCTGTAAAATGTCAAATGACCTACTGATCAACCAATCAGTGCTACAAAAATCATATTTATCTTTATATGATATTTTTGTTTATAGTAATACTCAATTGAATTTTCCATTTAATATTGATTATAAAGGGGAAGTCTTTCATCTGTGAGATGGCTCAGTGGGGAAAACATTGGGTTAAATTCTTTAGACTTAGTTCCATACCTAGATTGTTGAAATGATGAAACCAACTCTCATAAATTGTCTTCTGACTTTGAAAGTCACAGTGTCATGTGCATGGAAACACACACACACACACACACACACACACACACACACACACACACACTAAGTGTACTAAAAATTTTAAATAATGAGAAAGAGTTAAACTGAACATCCAGAGACAAATAATCCATCAGGCAAATATTTTACAGAGCCTGTTAAAGAAGAGGAGAAACTTTGTAAATAGGAGCCACGAAGTATTCTTCCATGTATCAGTAATACTGTTGGTAAACTTAATTAGTGCTTCCTTGCTTTCAAGCTACTGAAAATTCAGTAGTTCATATTCGTCCTTCAGCAAGCTCCAGCCTACATTTTCTGACTCATTCTCTGAAGGCTACGCATTTAACACAGCACTTCCATGCACACATTTAACTGAGATCACAACTGGTTATCTGAAGCAGCATCACATCAGAATTAGAGTCTACTTCATTTACTGTGAAATGCTTTCTGCCTTTGCTCAGTATTCGCTTATTGTTTGCTCCCAAACATGTGTTACTTAATGCTGCCACTTCTCCTCTAGAACTCTATGGGCTGCTGCTGTGAATGCCCCATAATGTTAAGTCGATGCTCCTTTGTTTTCTGTTGCTGGTCTTTGCTGCCCCCCCATCACTTCAGGGACTCTTTTTGACCCACCTGTTTAATATTACAATTCCCAACATTGTGTGACATTCCCATAGAATGACTTCTCTAACTATTGATTACAAGTGCCTAAAATTAGCCACCTAATCTTCTAGAAAGCTGTCTTTTCCTTGAATGATTATTAAATCCAGAAATGTGATGTCAATGTATAGTCATTTGATTTAGCACTTACAGTTGAAATTTTATACTTCTGTATAATTTTGCTTGTCTTTATGAATACTATTATTTTTAAAAATTTTAACATTGCAAGTCCTCTAAAAAAAAAACCTTAGGAAATATGCCTAATTTCAATATTCTCTTCTTTTTTTCCTATGAGTTATATTCCTCAAGTTCATAATTAGGATATGACTGTTATAACTATTTAAGACTCCACTTGCATATAGGAAAAAGTAAAAAAAAAAACTTTTCATAAAATTAACTTCAGCTATAAAACAAATTTCTTAATTTACAGAATTATTCCTGACTTTACCTTTTAGATAAGATGCATTGAAGAAAAAAGTGTATTTCATAGAGTGAAAGATAGAAATATAAGACAGTATCAAGAATTCATAGAAACAAGAAAAGAGTCTAACTAAAAATCCAAGGGTCAAAGAACAAACAGAGGATAACAAATACATACGACTGAAAGAGTAATGGCTGAACCAAGGACAGACTTACCGTCACACAAGTTATATACATGGCACGTTTTCATTTCTAGACTAGTCTTAAATTTATCGATTATATTGAGTGATTTTTTTTATGTCTTTACAAGATAGTTTAGGATATACAGTGATCAGAAATCCTTTGGGTTAAAAAATGTCAATTAGGACTAAAATTTTTACAAGATGCAAACTTGTTGCTTTAGAACTTGCATTCCATGGCCAAAAATACTATAATATTTTTTTATTATAGATAAATTTTCACAAATTTAGTAGCAAAAAATAAATACTTTTATTTTTTGTACTTCTGGGTTTTGGGAGTCCTGGAGTGTTTTGGTGGAGCCCCTCCCTGGGATTTTATTTAAACTGAGCTTACTTCTCTGGGCAGAGGACTACATATGGAAAAACTAAATTCAGAGTCCCCTCAGGTTGTCATAAGGCTTCCTTATGTTGAAAGCGATTTAGAAATTGTAAAGTGTTTTCCTATGTGTAATATAGATAGTATTTCAGTTAGCATTGTTATAAATCAGATTTTACACAATTAATTTAGGACTTCAATGCATCTATGCATCTTCAATACACTTTTATAACATCTTATTGGTTAAGATAAATCATTAGCCATGCTTCTGTTGTAGAAGAGATTATTATATAAATATATTATTCAGACATATGAGATTAATATTGTTTCTGTCTACCCGTATCAACCAAGAGAGGTAGGGTAAACAAAGAATTCAAATGAGGTTTATCACCAGATGCTTCATAGCAAATTTTCTTTTTCTGGTCAAGAATCAGGAACCAAGAACAAGCACAAAAGCCTCAGATAGAACTTATATAACACCAGTGTTACCCATTTCCAGATTGGTTATCTTAAACTTTTTACTCTAATACAGTCATAGTATTTTCTCCTATTAATCTTTTCTTTTTTTTCTTTCATAGTATTTTTTTTCCTTTATTATTTTTATTATTATGAACAAAGAAGTCACACTAATCTTTTCAATTAAATCTGTTTTATTATATTTTGTCATTCTGGGTAGAGATAGATAATCAATATTTTCCTCAAGTAATCTCTGTTCATTGCCTGTCTAGTATCAATGATGTATTTCATAAATATATTTAATTATATTTATATTTATATAAGTACAAGCAATCAGATGTAATTGTGTTATATATAACTTAATATGTAGTATGCATATGTAATTTTCTGTTTTTACATGGTATATAGTCTTTAGTAATTAAAATCTAGTTTTTAATATGTATTCTAACACTAACTTCGATTTTTGCCCAAATTTGAATACAATAGTTTTATATATCAGTTTTCATTTTGTATACATACATGTCATGGATTTTATAATATTATTAGGATTATGATACTATCAACTTATGTTCTATTTAAGGCCTTGAATAATACTTTATCATGTTAATAGAAACTGTTTATAATTTCTATTGGCTTATCTATCATATTACAACAAATGATTTTCCCTTTCTTTGTGTTCATTTTTTTCTAACATTCACAATGTATTAGTATGCTAACCCTACCCTTAGTTAAAAGTGCATTTTTCCATGTTGTTATCTAGGTCATGAATGAGAATGTTAACTAGAACTGGGCCAAGTCTCTGTAGAGCAAGCCTTATTATGTCTTCTCTTCTCACCCTGAACTACTGATAATGATGTTTCAGATAAGCCAGTTAACACACTCACTCTTCAATTAATTTCAACAGTTCAGTTAAACAGTTTGCATTTTCTCAATGGATTGTTGAATGTACAGTAGGGGGAAAAAAGCTGACATTTTTGCTAATGCATAGTGGTTGAATTTCTTATTTTTACTGTGTGTTCCAAAGAGGTTATTTAATATCATCTTAGAAAACTATCTGTCCAATATTTTTCTATTAGAAAGTATTTTGTTGTTTTTAAAAGAAAAGAAAATTTACAAATAATTTTATAACATGGTATTTTTATCAGTTTAGCTTTTAGCCCTCAAGTCATTTTATGCCTTTTTCATTCTCAACCAAATGCTATATATAAAAAATATTATATGTACTTGGTTACTGTTATATCTATGAAATTAAAAGTACTACTCTAGTTCCTTGTTGAACTGATCAGGGATTTCCAAGTTCAACAAACTCAGCATCTTTAAATTTCTATAGCCTCCTTGTTTTTCTATATCTTTCCCCATTCCTCATGCTATGTACTTGCTGCTGGCATTTTCTTGTAATATCATTTCATAGTTTTCTATTATAATTGCACTTATATACAAACTACAAAATAAACACTAGAAAGCATTCAATAACTTATTAATTGTCCCATATTTTCTTTTGGACTCCTCTCAGTTTTGCTAATTTTTGAAAGACTGTTTTAATAACAGATTTTACCTATTAGACTTTATTATATTATGGAAATAATCAATGAATTTAAAGCTTGTTAAATAAACAAGGTCTCAATTCCTGTATTATATATATATTTTTTAATAATAAAGCTATTCTGATCATTTGTTTTGCATAATTAGAAAATAATTAATTAGGCAGGTTTTGGAGGATCTGAAGGACATAAGAAGTATTTTTTGGCATAAATAAAAACGGAAAAATGTAAGTGCTGTGAGATTATGGTCTTGTACATTGTAGATATTTTTCCCTCCTACTGGTTTAATAAAACACTCATTGGCTGGACTGCAGACAAGAAGTCTGGGCTGGACTACCAAACTAAGAAAACTCATAAATGGAAGATCTGATGCCCAAGAGATGCAGAGGAAGTAGAATGAGAATGCTGTTCTGAGAAAAGGTACCAAGTCAAATGGCTAATCATGGACTAGTTTAAAAGTAACAGTTAGCAAGTAATACGCCTGGGCCATAGGCCAAACAACTTGTATTGTAATATAAGACTTTGTGTGATTGTTTGGGACTCTTGGTCCAGACCCCAAGGCTAGGCTGAGTCAGAAACTTCTGCCTAATTGCAAGCATCAATATTTATCTCTCTCCACTTCCTGACTGCAATGCAGTTTGAACTGCTTTTTAATTTATTCTCCCTACGCTATGTCTCTAGTCATTAGAGAGCAATTGGTCTCCTATATGATCTGTGGACCAAAATATATCTTCTAACTTTGTGAGAAGATGTGAGAACAATAAGAAAATAATTAATACAGAAGATGGTTATTAAGACTGGATCTATTGTTGCGATACACCTACAATAAGAGGTATGTGGAATCATGGAATTCTTGTGGGAATGCTTTTTATTGTTTGTCAGATTGGCACACCCAGGAACAGTGAACTCCAGTTGAATAATTTTATCTATAGGATGGCCCATTTATGTGTCCATGGAAGAATTTTCTTGATAGTTTATTAATGTAAAAGGATTCAGCCCCCAGTGGGTAATACACATGAGATAGGCTTTGATATTATAATAAATACTATTAAGATTGTGTATTAGAGAAAGCTGGAAGCAGCATTTCTCCATAATCACTGCTTGCCTTCCTACCTCCATATTTCTGACTGAAGTTCATGATATAAATTACTTAGATTATAGACTCTCACCTGTATGCCAGACAAACCCATTATTCTCTGCATTGTTTTAAGCCAGTGTTTTCCCTTCTTTATTTGACACTCAGCAGGTTAGTTCTCATCCACATTGACTGTCTGTAGAGTTTTGAATGTAGTAACCGGCACATAAGTTACCAATGTGTAGTGCTTGTTTGGGGAGTCTTCATCCTCATTACGTTTTCTGGACAAACGCACAGATACGATATGGGATATTCCTTATTCCTTTGGCCCAGACAGCTTTATTGAGCCTGATATCGATGCGCACATCTGGGGTCTCCATATCCTTCATGGCAAACTTCTGAATTTCTTTGAGTGCCCTAGGGGCACGTTTCTTGAAGCCCACTCCATGGATGCTTTTGTGAATGTTGATGGTGTATTCTCGAGTCACCACCTCGTTGATGGCAGAATGACCCTTCTTTTTCTTGTCACCCTTCTTTGCGGGAGCCATTCTGCAGGGCCCAAGTTGCTGTACTACTTTTCAAAATCATACATCATGAGACAAAATTTTGTTCCTTCAGATTCAGGGGAAAAAATTTTCTTGACAATTAAAAGAGATGGTGACAAATGTAGTAATAAGAATGAACTTTTGTTTCTTCTCCATACTCTCAATGAAATTAAATACTTGGAAAATAGGAAAATATGTATTTTTTGCCATATAAATTTCCTTTACATATATCCAATATGATAAAAAAATATATTTTCTGACCTATTATTCTTTGGCCAAGAGCTCATAGATTATTGATTTTTATCTGTTTTTTAAAATGTGAAACAATGGAACCTTGGAACTTCCGCACAGTTCTAACCAACTACATGTCCAAAATGCTGTTTCTTTGGATCCATTTAATGTTGTTAAAACATATTTTATCACCTCAGGAACCACTAGCATTGGTAACTGGATCTGTAAGAAAAATTTTTATTTTATTGCTCTTTGTGTTCGTTTTGATATAATAATATAGTTAAATCATTTCCACTATCTCATCCTTAGAAATAGAACTTCTAAGTTAAATTCTCTTTTGCTACATCCGAGTTTTAGGTCATCAGGTCAATTTGCAATAAGCAGTAATAATTTGAAAGAAACCTTCCTGAACAGCAAATTTCTACAGTGGTATGGAAGTATTTGCTTCATGATGTAATAAGTGTTTTATAAATTAAATTGTATTCTATATATGTAGTCAGAAGTTTTTTGTTCTGCTGCCCAGTCCAAAAGCTACTTATGAAATAATTAGTCAGAGTCTTAATATCATAGAAACTACTGGCCCAGTAACTCAAACATATTACTATCTCGCTCTTACACTCAAATTAACCTGTAATCCTCATCTATGTTTAGCTGTGTGACTTGGTATCTTTGTTGCATTAGTATTCTCATCTTGCTTTGTACTTCTAGTTGATGCCTGTGTATATGCCTTTCATATTCTCCTAGTCTGTTCTTCCCACCTTTACTTCCTACCTAACTACTGAACAATAAGCATTGTATTAGGCCATTTCAAGTAACAAATCTTTACAGTGTACATTATGTCACATATTTTCTTTTCATTAAAGAAAGAACCCCAAATCTAATCTCTTTTTGTGCAGGTTTATTTTTTGCCATTATTCATTACTACTTGTAAACAACATTGTAAAAGACAAAATTCATAGTCTTTTTTTTTAAATACAAGTGGAATTCTCTAGACTACATCTTGCTGATGAGGGGCTGATAATTTTATGGGGACCCAAAGAAAATTTAGAAATATAGACAACTCTTGAGTGGAATAGTCTGTGAGGCAGAATCATCTCAGCCTTGAAACTGTTCTGGATGCAGAACTCATAGGAAACTGCCTCAGAGGTGCTCTGAAATGTTGAATCATATGGGTCATCTGTTCTCATTAGAGATTTTTCAGGGTGTCTTCCTCAATCAAATCTCATTTTTTTAACTTAATCTATAGCCTCATATTTTTTGTGGAAATAATAATACAAAAACCTCTTCTCCAAAGTAACCTATCTTTTGACTTAATTTATGAAGTCAAAGCATTTTCAAAATGTATAGGTTGGATTATTCCAGCAGCATTTACAATCAAATATATTTTTAACCGCTGTTGCTCTTTCCATTGGAGTGAAAACACTCAAAGACAACACAATAACATGGAGTATCTATATTCTTAGTGTAAATTTTATTTTTGCATGGCTCATTATTTCTTTTTTATTATTACTATTATTATTATTATTATTATGCACAAAGAAGTCACACTTTCTATCCTTGTATATCCTTATTCAAGGTCCCTTCCTCCTCCCAACACAGCAGTTCATTCTCTCTTCTCCACAACTCCCCATCCCCTCACTGGGCAGGCAACAGGTAGTCCCATGGTCCCACTGTCTCAATATTGCTTAGTTCAGTCTCCACTCCTGGCATATCCAGTTTTCTCCCCACAACCTCAAGACTGAGTCAGGTGCTCCTCTAGGGGGAGTGGGATCCAAGGAGTCAGTCCTGGGTGTTTCTGATCCCAAGCTCTTCAGTGGTTGTGGTTTGCAGCTTGGGAATGCTTTGCTTTTTTCTTATTTATTTGTTTGTTTGTTTGTTTGTTTGTTTGTTTGTTAAGAGTCACTAATTAGTGAGTACATCCCCTGCTTATCTTTCTGGGTTTGTGATACCTCTCTCAGGAGGATATTTTCCAAATCCATCCATTTGCCTTCAAATTTTAGGATATTATTTTTTCTTACTGCTGAGTAGTACTCCATTGTGTAGATGTACCACAGTTTGTTAATCCATTCTTCAGTTGAGGGACATCTAGGTTGTTTCCAGGTTCTTGCAATTACAAATAATTCAGCAATGAACATAGTTGAACTAGTGCCTTTAGAGTGGGAATGTGCATCTTTAGGGTATACATCCAGAAGTAATATTGCTGGGGCCTTGCGGAGATTGATTCCCTGTTTTCTGAGAAACCACCATACTGCATTACAAAGTGGCTGAACAAGCTTACACTCCCACCAACAAAGGAGGAGTGTTCCCCTTGCTCTGCATCCTGTCCAGCACAGGCTGTCCTCTGTGCTTTTTATCTTAGCCAATCTAACAGGTGTCAGATGGTATCTCAAAGTTGTTTTGATTTGCATTTCTCTGATGGCTAAAGATGAAGAGCTCTTTTTCAGGTGCCTTTCAGCCATTCGTAGTTCCTCTGATGAGAATTCCCTTTTTAGATCTGGACCCCATTTTTTGATTGGGTTATTCAAGGTTTTGGGCTCTAGATTCTTGAGCTCTTTATATACCTTAGAGATCAGTCCTCTATCACTTGTAGGGTTGGTGAAAATCTTTTCTCGGGGCTGGAGAGATGGCTCAGAGGTTAAGAGCACTGACTGTTCTTCCAGAGGACCTGAGTTCAATTCCCAGCAAAACCACATGGTGGCTCACAACCATCTATGATGAGGTCTGGCACCCTCTTCTGTAAAACTGTATGCATAATAAATAAATAAATCTTTAAAAAAAAAAAAAAGAAAATCTTTTCTCATTCTGTAGGCTGTCATTTTGTCCTATTGACAGTATCCTTGGCTTTACAGAAGCTTCTAAGCTTCAGGAGATCCTACTTATTGATTGTTGATCTTAGTGTCTGTGCCACTAGTGTTATATTTAGGAAGTGGTCACCTGTGCCAATTCATAGAAGTGTATTTCCCACTTTCTATCACATTTAAAGTGGCTGGGTTTATGTTGAGGTCTTTGATCCACTTGGATTTGAGTTTTGTGCAGGGTGACAGGGTTGGATATATTTGCATTTTTCTACACACTTCCACCCAGCTATGCCAACACCATTTGTTAAATATACTATCTTTTTTCCATTAAATATTTTCGGCCTCTTTGTCAAAGATCAGGTGTTCAAAGGTTTTTGGGTTAATGTCTGGATTCTTAATTCTATTCCATTAATCCACAAGTCTGCTTTTATGCCAGTACCAGGCTGTTTTTATTACTGTAGCTCTATAGTATAACTTGAAGTCAGGGATGGTGATAACTTCTGAGGTTCTTTTGTTGAGTAAAATTGTTTTGACTATTCTGGATTTCCTGTTATTCCAAATGAAATTGGCTCATTATTTCTTAACCTGTTTTAAGTTCATCCTTTATCCTTGTTTTCTCATCCAAGCCCATGTATATTTTTAAAGGATAGTTATTAAATTGACTTTTTAAAAGAAACTACTAGTTTTAAATAATTTACCTTCAATTGGATTTTTGTATTTTGTCTAAAAATTATGTATGCTGATAAAAGTTGAGGCAAATTTTGTTACTGTTCATAATTTTTACTCCTGTTCAAATATTACACCTATACAGTTCACCTTACAATGTAATGTGAATTGCTAGTCTTTGAAAGTTATTATTAACAACTAATTAGGATATAAAAATGCAAGTTAATAGTCATAATAAATTCTATAATCATGTTATGAATGTTTTTAAGGTCAAGCAGAGATATACTTTAGATCTACAGGTCATCTTCAAATACTTCAGAGATCTACATGATAGAGCATTTAAGATATTTTAATAATACAAATTTCTTTTTATTTTTTTGACAGTGACACGTCTGCTCCTGGCAGCACCAATCTACTTCAGAGAAGATAATGGACATCATAGAATCTCCCTATAGAATTTACTTCCTTTGTGGCAAAATTAGCCACTGGTCAAGAGAGTTATCTTTCCTTCGCTGCTGACAGTATGATGTCAAAAATGGACAAGCAAGACATGAAAGAAAGAATTGCCAAATCTTGCCAAGCAAGACTAGGTAAGAAGCTCTTTTTTATTTATTTTTTATTTTATTTTTTTTCTTATCAAATAAAACATTTAATTGCAGGCTTGTTTACAGTCTCAAAGGTTAATTTTATCATCAACATCATCATCATCAGTGGGGAGCACAGCAGGATGCAGACAGGCATTGGATTAGCAGCTGGTCCATCATGGCCCATAGGCAGAGAGAAAGTGAGATGGGGCCTGAAATTTCAAAGCCTGACCTGAGAGACACAAGTCCACACCTCCTAATACTTCTAATGCTACCAAAGAGTCGCACTCCCTGTAGATTAAGCATTCTATTTGTGCCTATGGGAGCCATTTTTATCCAAACCACTATAGGGGTGAGGAGTGGCGGAGAGGAAAGGCCACTTCAGAGTTTATCTACAAAGTTGTAGAAACAGTGTGCTCTCTTAAATGCCTTCTGTTCATCTCCCATATCGTGATTCTTGCTTCCTCCTAACCTTAAAATTTCTATGCTGGATAGCAGGTGGTCATCTTGCTGAGGCATTATTACTAAAGCTTGCTCTGGTCTAGCTTTCTAGATCACAATGCTCTATGATATGGAAGGTGTTACTCTAGTCCTGGCTAATCACGTGCTTATGGGAAACTGTAACTTGTGCTGAAAAATGTAAAAGTTTTGCAAAGAGGAAGCAGAAGAACTGAATGACTTACCTTGACATGTTTAGTTCAATACTGGCAAATTGGGAGAGCGATCTTTGCATCCCATGGGACAGATCTGTCTCTGGATCACCAGAATTTTGACCTTCCCTGTTCCCTGAAGCTCTAAAGAATCTCTTTTTTAAAAAATCAAGATTCATAGATAAGTCTGTGAGATATGCTAGGCCTACATTTCTAAGATTGATATCCCAAAGTTATAGAGGAACCTTGGGTAACTGTCCAGACAGACATTTCAGCACTTTTTCACAATTTTTGGTATTCTCTTGCTTGCTCTTTCTGTTTACTAAGTTAATATTATTTCCTTCTCTAGTATCTGAGAAAGATGAAGACTAAATAGTTATAGTTTTTCTATTTACAGATTCAGAAAAGAAAGTTGCTAAGGGGTTTAAACTATATAAGCTTGAGAAACACCAAAAGAAAATTTTTTGTTGGTAATATGTGTTATATAGAAAATAAATAAGGTATAATTCTTTGGACTCACCAAGATAGAATAAATAATAAAGTAATTTTTTTGAATTTGTCAATTGCTAATGGAATGGACACTATTGTTGTAATAATTACTTATATAATTTGTATATAGTTATTTTACTTGTTGCATATAGTTTTTCTTCTATTAGTTATACACATTTTTTTATTTTTGACATAAGAGGGAATATATGATGATATATTATATAATTAATAAAATCGCCTGAATGATCAGATGACAGAGCCACCCACAGTGGAAAGCCAAAAAGGTTAGAAAGTGATTACCTATGCATTTAATTCCAGCACTCGGGAGGCAGAGATTTCTGGATCTCTTGTAGTTCAAGACCAAACAGAACCAGAAGATAGTGGTACACACCTATAATCCAAGCACTAGAAAAGTTGAAGGAAGAAATGAGATAGCTAGGTGGAGAAAAGGGGGTCAGAATTGCTCCCTTTCCTTTTGGATTAGGATTCAGACATTGAGTCTCAGGATTTGTGGAGATAGAAACTACCCGTTTTAGCCTGAGGAGTTGGCTAGGTGAGAACTGGCTGTGTCTCTCTGATATTTCAACTTTTTCCCAATATCTGGCTCAGCATTTTTATTAATAATACCTAATAAAATTTTTGCACTATATATGGAGCATAGACAGAATGCATTTGTACTCTATTAATTAAATTTTTAATGGCATCTTCTCCCAGAATCTGTCTCATCTCCATAAAAATGTCTTTTGATTATTATCATATTCATTAATTATCTTGAGTAGATATGCTAGAGAACTTCCTATAGCTCCTCTATCAGCACTCTTGCTTCAAAATATACTTTTAGATATTATACCTCATGACATAATCACTAATAGTTTCAGGGTTTTCTTCTGCATTATTCTCACTTTTCCAACTTATCATAGAATTGAATAGATTAAGATTCTGCCTACATACTGCCTAAGGCTTAAAGGAATGTTTTGGCTGGTTTAAATTTTGTTATTCAGTTGAAAACCTATTCCACATCAACACTAAGGTGGTTACTGTTTTCTTGTTACCTTTGTGTTCAGATATTTTAATTTCATAATTTTGTTCATTATTTACATACCTGGGCTTTGTATATTAATGTCAAATAAGAGAATTTATTCTTCAAATTTTACCCATGTAATACTATTAAAAGTTTTTTAGTATTTGTTGTATACTCTTTTAAAACACTTCATGTCTGCTATTTTTTTAAGAAATTAGATAACCACTGATTCAATTGGATTTTTCCAAGTGTAAATTAATTATTGCATATTACTTTTAGAAATGCTACTGAAACAATATATAATGAGCTTTTAAAACAGAATATTATTTTATTATATTTTTCTATATCTTATATTATTTTAAAATAGTAAACAGTTTCTAAACTTACATTTTGATTATACTCTTCTCTCTCATGTTCTCCCAGATCATCTCCTCACTCCTAACCACCCAAGTTTAAGCTCTTTCTCAAAAAAGAAACAAAAAGCCAATGCAACACTTGTCCCTAAACCAAGAAAATATAATAAAGAAAAAAATCAAAAGCAGAAAAACAAAAGAAGACAAAAATGCACCAAACTGTAACTAATAAAAGATGGTTTTTATTGGTTACACTTGACAACAGCAACAAAAAACAGAAGCAAACTCACAATTGTGATTAACCTTTACCTCAATGGCTAGGTTTAGTTTTTAGTCATTCATTTATTTCCTCATTCATTTTTAAAATTTAATTTAAAAAATATTACACTGAAGTTGGACAGGACAAACCAACAGAATGAAATGGGCCTAAGGGCGGAAAACTCCACTTATTTAGACACCCAGAAATCCAATAACATATTAACTTAAAACCATAATAGAAATACAAACAACCTGGTCTGGACCTGTGCAGGGCCTGTGTATGCTGGTCAACTCTGTGAATTCATAAGAGCTGTACTGAGCTGATTTAGAGGGCTTTGTTTTCTTTGTGTCCTTTATGCGCTCTAGTTCTTACATTCTTGTCACCTCTTCTTCTATGGGTTCCTTGAACGCTGAGGAGAAGATTTAGATGGCATCTCATTTAGATTTATGTCCTCCAAGGTTTTTCTCCACATAATTTCTGGTTGTTGCATAGTATATAATTCTAATTCAATTTCTTATTTAGTTTTATCACATTTGATCTGTTCTACTTATGCTGTCTCCAGCCTTTCTAAAAGAAATATTGAGATTACTGATGCCTATCACTTTGTATGATGATTTTGCTCTCCTATATATTGACTGAGAATATCACACAGGCACATAATGTGTTTAATCAAATCTTTCCCCATGTCTCCTTCCATTTCTCCCTTACTCAGCAGCATCACTTTCTCATTGACTTTCATGTGATTTTTGACTTTTTAAAAGTTCATTGTGTTCACTTTGTGCCACCCATGTGTTCATGGATGTAGGGGGTCATCTACTGGAGCCTGAGTAGTTTGCTAAAAGTCACATCTTTAGAAAGGCTGATTCTCCATTTTCCCAGCAGTCATCAACAAGCTATAGCTCTTCAGATAGAGATGGGACTTCATTATACCATCCTAAATCAATCACTATTGAGATTTTTGTCAGCCTTGATCTTATATCGACCTTGTGCATGTAGTCACAGTGGCTGTGAATGCATGTGTAAGAATCCCATCATATATAAACAATTTTGTTATTGTTGTCCATAATCCAAGTCTCTTACAGAATTTCCACCCCATCTTTTACAATCATCTTTAAGTCTAGTGGCATGGTACAGATGCCACAGTCAAGGCTCAGCACTATATATTATCTTCACCTCTGTACACTGTATTGTAGGACAAAGAGATAAATCTTTGTCCTAATAACTATGTACTGTAGCTATTTTTATAAGGGATGAGAGATACACTAATCTAGGATTATAACTCTAAGTATTTATGAGGCACTCTAAAGGAACTCTTATTTCTCATATCTCAACATGATTCATTTATAGGTAATTATTTTATTTTATTAATTTATTTATTTTGCATCCCAATCATAGGTTCACTTTCTTTCTCTCATCTCATTTTCTCTTCCCAATTTTTCTCCCCATCTCCCTTCATCCACTCTTCTTCTGTTTATATTCAGAAAGAGGTAAGCCTTTCATGGGTACCAACAAAGCATAGCTTATCAAGTTACAGTGTGACTAAGCACCTTGCCTTGTGTTAAGGATGAACAAGACAATCCATTCTGATGAATAAGTTCCCAAGAGCCTGCCAAACTCCCATTGTTAGGAGTTCCACAAGCAGACTAAGCTACATAAATGTCCTATATATGTAAAGGGAGTTAGTCTCATACAGACTTTCTAGTTATTGATTTAGACTCTGTGAGTTCCTATGATCCAGGTTAGTTGTTTATGTGAGTTTTCTTATGATATCCTTGACCCCTCTGTTTCCTACAAGTTTTCTTGTGTTTTTCTACCAGTAACTGAATAAAGGCTCTCTGCTGACCACTGGGGTACTCACCAATCTGATCACAGTAGATTGCCAGATTACTATTCCTAGGAATCTTAGCTGAGGTCATCCTTGAAGATATGTGAGAGTTTTATTTCCATCAGATTTCTTCCTATTTCTTATGATTCTTAAATAAAAGTTATGTACAAAACTAGTCTCTTAAGGATTTCCCCTCTTTGTTCTATACTTTGCCCTATACTTTCATAGCTGAAATAAAGTGACATCACTTTGTTTTGTGTAGAAACAAGATCTCACTTTTTCCCTCTAAAATAAAGAGGCAGGAGGTTTTTTGTTTTGTTTTGTTTTTGTTTTTGTTTTTTTAAAGAAACTACGTTTGTTTAGCTGATTCATTCTTCCTCAGCTTTTTTTAAAGACATTTCTTAAACCAGGATATACAGTTATAATCACAGAAAATAATTTACCTCTAGTTAATTTCTATGAGACATTATGTCATTCATATCTCATTATGCCATTCATTCATTTATGAATGTACACAGCTCTTTTATTGACTAGGACCTTATCTTAGATATTAGAAATATCAGAAAAACAAACACAAGGCATAAGTCCTCAGAGGTTCATAAAATAGCTTTTTCTATCACAAGGTGTTAAGCACTTTAAATTATATCTGTATATATAATACACATTGACAGAGACCTTTCAGTTAGATTTCTTAATGCCTGACTGTGGAATTCTGCTTCTGTTTCAGTCTGCTGCCAGTAGAAGCCTCTCTGATGATGACTGGATAAAGTACTGATGTATGAGTATAAAAAAATTATAATTCTTTTGTGTATAATGGAATAGAAGATTATGAAAAATCTTTGTATTGATTTTTTTAGAATAGCTATGTATGATTTTATTCTAAATCTCCATGCTATCTAGTCTCTTGTTCCTGGCTACACAAGCAGTGTTGGGTATGGTTTCTTTCTCATACAGAAGGACTTAAGTCAAGTTAGACATTGATTGGCAAGTCATGCAAGGTCTGTACCACCACTGCTCTAGTGTATTTTGCAGGGAGGACAGAATGTAGGTCCAAAGATTTGTGGCTGAGTTTGCATCCTTGTCTCTCTCTCTCTTTTTTTTTTTTTTTTTTTTTGATACGGTTTATAAATATTGTCCTTGCCTCTTTTTTTTGATAGGGTTTATAGATAACTTCCAACTCAAAATCCTTGGAATATAGGGGCAAATGCTCCATATAGGCACCATATAGTTAGACATCTCCATGATCAATGGGTTGTGTGGACGCTGCCCTCGGCAATAGGGCCCAGCCCTCAGTTTGATGAATGTTACCCTTTGTTTCAATATCAGCCTCTACTGTTTTGAGATTTTCATGGGACCCACTTGTCCAACTACTCAATTGAATGCAACCCAATATTTCCCCTGGAGCTTCACCTGGCTACAAGAAATGGTCAGTTGAGACTCTATTCCTCATGACTAGGAGTCCCCACTATGGTTTAAAGTATAGCTATTTAGACCCTTCTGGCTTTTAGAGTTTCCATTAAGAAGTCAGATGTAATTCTAAATAGATTGCTTTTATATGTCATTTGGTGTGTTTTCCTTGCAGCTTTTAATAGTTCATTTGTTTTGCATGTTTAATGTTTTGCTTATTTTGTAGCAAGGGTACTTTTCTTCTGATATAATTTATTTGGTGCTCTGGATGCTTTCTTTACCTTTCTAGTACCTCCTTTGGGTGAAATTTTTTCCTACGATTTTGTTGGGTCTTGGAGATGAGATTCTTTTCCTTCTGTTCTTACTCTTCTTAGGTTTCTTTTTTTTTGTTATAATATCCCAGATTTCTCATATGATTTGTGTCAGAATTTTTTAGATATAATATTTTTGACAGACATTTATGTTTTCTATCATATATTCAGTATCTGAAATTCTCCTCCATCTCTTTATTTTGTTGGTGAAGCTTCCCTCGGTTGTTCCTGTTTGAATTCCTAAATTATTCATTACCTGAATTGTCAGTTTTCAGACGTTCTGTTTCACTGTTGGCTTGCTCACTTGCTTCATTTTTATTTGTTTTTTCAATTGTTATTTGTACTTGGCTGGCTTTTGTTAGAGGATTTATTCATTTCCTTCAATTGTTTGTGTTTTCTCATATTTGTTTAAAATTTTTATTTATTTATTCTTTAAGGACATTTGTCATCTTCATATAGTTTATTTTCATATCCTTTTATTGTGCTTCAGCAATGTTGGACTACTGATGGCATACTGGGGAAAGATATCTGGCCTCTAGTGTACACATTTTATACTGACTGATAATGACTGCGCTCTTATGCTGATAACTAGGCATCTGAGTTCAGGATGACTGTTAAGTGTAGGTGTTGATTTCTAGGTTTGTCTTTGTTGAGTAGGTATTTTGTTCCTTGATTTCTTTCTCCTCTCTGATATTCAGGAAGTATGATGGATATGTGTTGTCTGGCTTACTGACTTCCCAGGCTAGTTTGTTGACAAGGAATGTCTGCTGTTTTTGGAAGCTGAGATGCAGTGAAGAGTGGAGAGAAAATATAGGAGAGGGATGTTCTGCGGGATGCATAGGACATATGGGCAGAGGAGAAAGGAAGCTGCATCTGGTTCTCTGATAAAGCCATAGGGATTAGACTGAGAGATTGCGTTTAAGGGAATAAAAAGAGAGGTCTTCAGACAGCGCCTACCTATTTGTTTGTTTGTTCTTGATAAAAAGAAGTTTCTACTAGGGAACTGGGATAAAGCATGAGTAGGGGGACAAGGATTAAGAAGAGATGGTCTGTATGATCACATGAGCTTGTAGCTTGGTGAAAGAGCGAATCCAGCTAGTTAGTGCTCTATTGCAGCATTAGGAATAAAGATGATGGATTGGGTCTGAGGAAACAGAGAGAAAAAGAGGAGGTCTATGGGCAGCCTATCTGATTTTTCATCCTATTTCCAAGATTAAAAGAACAAAAAAATCTTCTTTGCAAATAGACTCTAGAAAAAGTGGGGAGTGGCAGATGACTTGAAACCTTTTATATTAACAAAATGAAATGAATACTGAACTGGACCAGGCTTTCCTAGCATCAGTGAGGGCTTTCCAGAGTTCTAATTGAGATGGGCAGTGTCACTGAGTTGAAACAACATATCAGCAAACTTTTATATTAATGAAAATGAAGTCCGTAGAAAGCAGCAGCAATAGAGCTTTTAGCCGAAACAGCTGTCTTTGCTTTAGCAGCTGTTTCATGTAGGTGACAGGCTGACAGGAGAACAATTGGGGGTTTATTTCTGCTTGAATTTTAGTTTCTTCTTTCATTTGGGGTTATTGTTTGAAAAGAAGTGTACTCCTATTCTCTGCTCTGTCAGCCATCTTCCTATTCAAGTTTTTGAAGCTTGTCATAGATAGCTTGAAAACAAGCAAACTTTTTTAGCTATTTTTTTATATGTGCAAAATGTCCTCTATGACTTTGAATTTGAAATAAGTAAAATGAAGTTATCCATGCTTAAAAATTGGGTTTTGGCATACATGTAACAAAACTAGTTTTGTCTGCATAATTTCTGGTATTGCTGAAGAACTGTGGCATTCTAGCTTGTCTATTGCTTTGCTGGCTGTCAAGCAACTTGAAATCAATTGTAAAAATAGGCATTCAGTTCTGACTAGATTGTATAGTTCTACTTCTTTTGAAAAAATGAGTTACTCTAAGTGTAAGGATATTAACTAACAACATTGTTAGACACAACTTCATTGTCATGAACTGTTCTCAGAAAGTTAGACAGTTGTAGAGACACACTGATGAGTCAGGCTGTACAATGCCGATGAGCTCACTGCAAGGACACTTTCACAGACAGTACCTTGATAAACCCAAAGAAATAATGCAGAAGCTAATTACTTCTTGAAGTAGAGCTGTCAAAAAGAGTCAGAGATGGTTTTGTTGTTTTTCTGTAAAATGTCTCAACTAAGTAGGAACTAAGACTTGAAATTTTTACTAAAATTATATTGTAAATCACTGATGAGAGTGAAATCTCAGAAAGGATAAGCAAAAATATACAGTATATTATATAATTCTACATACATAACTGGTAGAGAAAAGACTCAAATGCAGAACAAAATAAAAAGTATTATATGAAACATAAGATGATAGCATATAATCTACATATATGTAGACAATGTAAATATTAAATTTATAACCTCATTTAATTTTATCCAAAATACAAGGAAGGAAATTAGTACCTTTATTTCCTTGTTAAGTTAGTGGATATCCATAGATTTCATCTTTACAAAATTACAAATATTGTAAACAATAAATAATTATCAAGATTAATCTCTACTGAGCATATGGCTGGTATTGCTATGTATATTGAATTATTCCATGCTTAAAATATACTTATCTCATAATATTTTCTTAAGAGTTGGTTAAGCTATCAAATGCTGCATAAAATCAAATTTATTGATAGAAGACTATAGGTTCTTTAAAACAAAATAAAGTCATAGCTTATGATATCAAAAGCAAACATTCTGAAAAGAAAATACCTTTGTGACAGATGTGTTCAGTAACTATACCTTTTGTAGATAGAAGCTTAAAAAGGAACTTAGGTATTTCTCAGCAGTAAATTGATGATGTGCATACTCATGTTAGGCTTTGAAGAAACAAATTAACTGAAGTAATTATGTGTTCTATTTTGAAATAATCAAGAATTAAATTATTAAAATAATATACTACTTTCCATATGCATATAAGCATCTCCCTTTCAATGGTAGTTAATAAAGTCTTATATATTATTAAGTTTGGATAAAAGTTAAAATAGTAAGTCATAATTAAAATTAGACTTTTTATCAAACACATATTTTGTGCTGTATTTAGTTCACTATTTATATTTAAGAACTACAGCAAGCAGAATACTATATAGGTTAATCTATTTTATGTAAATAGTATGTTATGGAAACTACTTAAATATTAAAACATGCATTACAATATAAATTAATAAAATTATACAATAATAATTTTAATTCATACTTTTGTATACCATCATCCATTCAATTATTTAAACTATTTTTAGAGCATCTATAATGTGCAAAAATGTTCTGAAATCATACACAGCAGTAGTCTATTGAATAGCTAGGCCCGAGAGTTTTGCAGTGCATGCACAAAACTGCAACAAGGTTTGATATATTTAGAATGAGACCTTAACCAACATTTTTTTAATTCTAAAGAGGTTCAAGACCTGGGGATACTAATTCCAAGAGCACTGATAGTGAAGACAGAAAAAAATAGAACTGTTTTCTCAGGTAAAATGTATAATGTGCAAAAGTCTAAATATGAGTGATGGTGTAAAATAATTATGATCCAGAAAGTTTAAAAGAAATTTCAATTTTTGTAATATAAATTCTATAAAGTTTCAACAAGCAAGGGGAAACTAAACCAGAGTAGAAAAATAAATATGGAAAATTGCACAAAGGGATCTTACAGCCATAGAAACTTCAAGAATTACCCTAAAATCAATGGGAATACAGAAGGAATAGGCAAGTGACTGGTCAGATTTCTAATTCACAGAGATGTTTTGAAGGATACAAAGAACCAGCCTTCAATGAGACTGAAGCAGTAACTCAAATAAGAGCCTTTGCTGTATTTAGCTACATGAATGCCAGTGGTGGAGGAGAGGAATAGGGAGACATGAGACTTCTATTTTTGATAGAAAACTTGTTGCTCAAATATAAAAAGGAAAAATAAGAGAATATATTTCTAGGCCCTTAAGGAAATAGATAAATAAGCTCATCATTGCCTGAGATAGAAAATCTATATAAGAAGATATTTCAAAAGGAAAATTAAGCTTGGTATTGAAGAGATAAATGTTATCTCAAATATTTTATCAGTTGATTGATCAATGAAATACTTTCATGTGTTTTGTGGCTGCCAAAACAGAGTTACATGACTTAAACAGATTAATTTCTCCACAATCTGAAGATTAGATATCTAAGATACAAATGTTGGTAGTGTTGTTTTTTTCTGGAAGCATCTAGCCGACTTAAAAATGACCATTTTCTCATATCTTCTTTTGTTCTGTTTATTTTTTGTTGATATCTTAATTGCTCTTTCTGTAGATTCACAAACTACATTGGCTGTAGTAAATCACAATGATCCTGACATCCTCGCATTATTATTATTATTATTTTTTTACCTCCAGGTACAGCCTAAAGTCCATATGGTCAAAATATCACTCTTCTTCTGGAAGAAGAGTGAATGCAACTTAAACCTTAATGCTCCAGTAGAAAAATGAAAATAAGGATTAGAGAGATGGCTCAGTGATTAGAGCATTGGTTGCTCTTCCACAGATTCTGAGTTCAATTCACAGCAAGAACATGATGGTTCACAGCCATCTGTAATGAGATCTGGTGCCCTCTCTGGAATACAAGAATACATGCAGACAGAGCACTATACATAAGAAAGAGAGAGAGAGAGAGAGAGAGAGAGAGAGAGAGAGAGAGAGAGAGAGAGAGGAAGGAAGGAAGGAAAAAAGAAAATGAAACTTAAATTAAAAATATAAGCATCAATAAAATTATTTTCATTTTATTGTGCTTCATATGAAATTTTCTGTTTCACAGAGGTTCTATAAACTCACCTTATCCGACAATGACTTAGAATGGTCACCCTTCCTCCACCTGCCTCATACTCACAATATAAGCAAAGGCCACCACATGAGTTTATGTGATGTTAAGACATGTGTTTTGCCATCTGAAGTCATTCCTAGGTTTAATTATTGACTGTATTGTAAGAATTACTTAAGTGGAGAAAGTAACAATGAAGCCAAGAATACAAGACATAGTCCATATATCCATAGAGTTTAAGACACCTAGTGTGTGCCTTATTCAAACTTTCACTATAATTTTTTTCTCTCATTTTCAACAGTTTTGAGGATTTCTTATATGCATGTTTACCTTGTTCACCCTTTCCCCCACACCTTACAGATTCATGCCTCCTTCTCTACCTACTCAACTTTGTCTCCTTAAAAAAAGTTAAATACAGCTTGTGCTATTCATATACTATAGCCACAACCTTCTCAGTCCTGCCTAGCCCCTCAGTCTGACCAAATCTCTCCTACCCATTGTTCCACAGTCACTTATAAAATAATTACTCAGAAGACTCTATTAATTACAAACTGTTTGGTCTATGGTCCAGCATTATTGCTAACTATCTCATTCATCTTAAATTAACCCATTTCTACCAATCTATGTATTGCTCATGGCTTGTGGCTTATTGGTACCTTCACACCTTGCTTCTTAGGCAGCTGGATCATGTCTGCCCTGACCCAGCCTTTCTTCTCACACCCATTCCACTTGGATTTTCTGGCTTTATTCTGTTTACCATAGAACAAAACACTTTCTTTATTAGTCAATGGTAGCAACATATACTCACGGAATACAGAAGAACCATACCACAATGGTGAAATTCATAGGATGGAAGTGTATCCAACGCAAGCTGTAAATTTTCTCTCCTAGGAACAACCAGCTGTCAATAGCACCTGAGCTAGCAGTGAAATTTTATGCCCATCTCCCCTCTGCATGCTAAAATTTCATCTTGTTTAAGCCTTCACATATCTTATTCATAGTGCTTTAAGTTTAGTGTATTCTTATGTGCAACTAGCCTGTTGTGTTCCCTGTAACCAAGCACTACCTATGGCTCTTACAATCTTTTTTTCCCTATTTCAGTATGGTGCTGGATCTCAGTGAACCCTTTGAGCTAAAACAATGGTTGATTTGAGAAAAAAATGTCCACAGGCAAAATAGTGACATGACTGCAAGTAACCAACCATTTCTGTTTAGATTTAAGGAATAGCCCACAAATGGAAACACATTTTTGTAATCATAAGTAGGTCTAAGATCATAGACCATAAGGGAGAGCCTAATCCTAGTATTCTGCTAAATGAAAAATAAGAGACTGTAGAATATTAGCCTAAATGGATCAACTAAGACTTAAAAGCCATATTAACTTAATTAGTTTTAGATCAAAACAATAAATGCCTGTGTCTTTAGTGATTTTGCAAGACCTTGTATTCTTGATATTTTTGTTTGTTTGTTTGTTTGTTTTTCTTTCCTTTTTTATTTTGTATTTATCAAGAAAAAACAGTAAATTGAATTTAAAATGCTGATAAGTTAACAATAACTATAAAGAAAATAAAAATCATAAGTATGACTTATCAAGGGTGATAATGTAAATAAATTGCTACACATAATATTACTTTGGGTTCAGCTTTCCCTCTGGATTTTTTTTTTCCTATCCCTGTATATCCCCATTCAAAGTCCCTTCCCCCTCCTGCCACATCAGGTCCTTTTTTCTTTCTCCACAACTCCCCATCCCCTCTCTGGGCAGACAGCAGACAGTCCCATGGTCCCACTGATCCAATAAAGCTTAGTTCAGTCTCCACTTCTGGGAAATCCAGTTATGTCCCCCTTCCCTTAAGAGTGAGTCAGGTGTTCCTATAGGTGTAGTGGGATCGAAGGGTCAGTCCAGGGTGTTTCTGATCCCAAGCTGTTTAGTGGTTGTGGTTTGCAGCTTGGGCATGCTTGACTTTTTTCTTGTTAGTTTGTTTAGAGACCACTAATGAGTGAGTACATCCCCTGCTTATCTTTCTGGATTTGGCTCAGCCGTTAAAGGCTAGGCTCACAACCAAAAATATAAGAGTTCTTGATATTTTTATAAATTGTTCTATCCTTTATTTTTTCCATCTTTTCTTTAAAATTTATGTGGGAAAGAATTTGTTTATGTTTGTATGTATGCAATGATGGGTATGTGTGCCTGTGCAGGCCATAATATGGCTCAAGGTTCGAGTGTTCAAAAAAATTCAGTTTGAATGTTTCTTATCTACAAAACTACTTACTAATACTTTTATTTTTTCATAACACCCATCACAAATTTAACTATTCTATATTTGCATTCTTGTTTTTAATATAACTTCCTTTTTTATGAGAAAACACCCACAGATTACTTTTTCATCACTCTAACAGTGTTGTGTTTAATAATAATTGACTCATAGAAACACAGACTAAATATTTTTTTAAAGAATGAGTGAATAAGTCATTTACTACACAACCTTTGATTGGTGATTTCACACAATGTTGTATGAAGTCTTTTAAATAGGGCAGTTAAAGGTTGTTAAATTATAGCATCATTAATATTTGACTACATAATATACATAATTGTCTATTCTTAAAATGAAAGAATTAAGTGTTTAATAAACTGCTAATTTTTTAAAGTTCTCTATCATGAAAAACTAGCCTAATCTAGAGCTAAATTGTTTTTCTTTTTTTTTTGCTCATTCATTATCTTGTGAGATTTTATTTCTAATTTCTTAGTTCTGTTCCATGCATCTCTTCTCTGCAAGAGACTCCAAGATCTGTTCCTATTTATTTATTCAGATTTTATGCACAAGGATAAGTTATAACTCCTTGAGACAGAGCATCTCATTTTCCAAGACACCCCACAGATAGGAGCAATTATACTGCTATACAAAAGGTTTCCATCCAAGCAAATAATTTGTTTTATAGTGAAAAATAAAGGATAGTTCACCTCTGAAGAGAATTTTTGTTTGTTTCTTTCATAACTGTGAATGACCTAAGAGACCCATCTGGTCTTTCCATAAATGAAAGAAAGAAAACTCTCTCAAGGGTAAAATATTACTTATTCTATGAGCAAACAACTTTAAATTTTAAGAAAAGGAAGAAAGAATGTGTTTGGCTTGTAACACAGCATGTGTCTGATTTGAATCACTTTCTGCTTGTACTGTTTTGTCCACTTAAAATATTTTTGTTATTTCATACTATAGAAAGAAGTAAATATTTTCAAAATGATTATTTGTAGTATGTACAAAAACATTTTTATATTATCACAATAAATTAAATGTGATACATAGATATTATATAGCTTAAGTATAGGTCAAGTAATATATTTGTATTCACATGCATTGTTCTGCCAAGTATTCCAAAATTATTCTGAAATATATCTATTCCTTATATAAGATGAAGATAGTACAATATTTTTAATCATAATAAAAAATAAAAATTAATAAAATAAAGTGGAAGTTACTAGTACATGTTAAAAACAAAGTAGTCTTTTTTATCTTTGAGGTGGTTTTAGTTATATTTCACATAGATAACAATAGTTTTAAGTATTGTTTCAATAAATTTATGAAAATTTGTAATCCTATGCTATACAGTCAATATTAAATGTCATCCACCCAAGTTTTATGACAAATATGCTATTTTTCTTACATTTTGGGATGCTTTTTAGCTCAAGCCTTACTAAAAATCTTTGTTTTCATGGTCTCCTACCTTGTTTAGAAACTATCAATTTTGGCTCAACCCAAATGCTGACCAAAATCAATTTGATACAGTTTCAAATAGAATAAAAAGTAAAATAATGTAGAAAATATTAACTCTTAGAGTGTTTGTCATGGAAGAGGTCAGTACCTAATAAATAAATTAAATTTCCTAATCCACTGTTATAATTCATACACTGAAAATAACACAAGCTCACAGTGTATACTTGACAATAGTGAGGGAAAATTAGAAATTTTTCAAGCATCATAGGGATGGAGCAGAGACATATATGAAAGAATGCTTATAAGTGAATTCATTGATAGCTTCCTATCTCCTGTATAAGAAATCAGGAATTTGGTAAGATATGTAGGTTCTACATTTTTCACACATTTCTACAATACATTTTATCTCTAAATTAGCTGATTATAAAACTATGACAAGATTGTGTTATCACACAAAATATTCCTTGATATGTATTTAATCAGTAACTACTCATGTAGCCACCCTGAATTTTGCCATATAAAATATTTCTTTTGCAGAACTATCAGGGCTAATTGCCTAAGTCTTAAACTCCAGGACATTATATACATCAACTTCTACTTCACTTCAGGACAAAAGGTCTAAAAATGTGACATCGGTTTTCTCTGCATGAATAATGGGGATTTTCTTATTGTTAGAAAAATAGTTGCAATATATCAAAATATTATAACAAAAAACTTATGAAAACCTGAAGGCCCGAATAAGTAATACAATTACAATGAGTTATAGTTAGTCTCCTTCACAAAATAGATAAGACATCTTGTAAGATTTTCTTACATATATGCTAATATATTGATGATAAAATTTTACCCTCTACATGCCAGGAAGACTGTTCAGTTGGCAAAGCATTATTATGTGAATTTGGATTCAAAGGATCCACATAAATTCAAATATAGAATTGCATGTCTGTCCCCCACGCACTGGCTAATAGAGTTAAAAGGAGCTCAGTGCTCATTGACAAACCACTGTAGCCAACATGGACAGTTTTATGTTATAGATTTAGTGGAAGACCTTGTCTCAATAAATAAGGTCCAAAAGAAAATAAGTCATTTCTTATTAGCATTTGGTTTTCAATGTATGGAACCACACACCACCACCACCACCACAACCACCACCACCACCACCACCACACCAATAGTATTTAAATTTCTCCTTTTAATTTTTTAAAATTATGCGTGTGCATGTGCATGTATGTTTGTGTGTGTTTTTGTATGTCTATGTCTATTTCTTTATCTGTTTCTGTGTATGCTATATATTTGCTGGTTCTAATCAAGGCCAGAATAAGGGATCCAATCATCTGTAACTTCAGTTACAGAAAACTGTGACCATTAGTTATGGGTGCTGACATCCCATCAGAAGAGCAGAGAAGTATTCTTACCATTAAGTCCAGTGTCCAGTACCACATCCCTTCTCTCTTCAAGACAGACTATTCTGAGGAAGCTTTGACAGAGTTCCTCAGCACATCTCTAATGGTATTGAGCCTCAATTATTCACCTGAGTAAACAGCTCAATACCTGCCCTTATTGACTTTTCCTTTTACCCAGATGCATTTGCCTTTCCTCTCTCCTGTCCTTTCTCCCAGTAACTGAAAAGAACACCTCACTCAGGAGGCTATGTGACAAGCACCACATTAGCCTTTGGAGTGAAAGAGTCAGGATCTAGAAAAATATTCTTCAAACTGTTCAGTTAGGAAAGTGCCCCATAGTTGATCATACTAATGGTCAAATAATGCTTTTCTTATTAGACAGGAATGATAACTTCACAGTGAAAGAGGAAATCTGAAATAGAAGGAAATGTTGCCTCTGTTCTAAGGAATCCAGGTAACTTGAATTACTAAATACAAGAAAACAACAAATCTATATATAAAATGTACTTACATGGCAGAATAAAATTTTAATTAAGAAAGTGTTCCCTTAGATTCAATAATCTGGCATTTTGGATTTAGGCTGGTGTTCTTATTTTAGGATGAATTATGAAATATGGGTCACTATTCATGCTCAAAAATAGACTCAAACACATATCTGTGATAGAAATAAGTAAGTTATTTCATGATTCATATAGCATCCAATATCCTCCCAGGGGCTTATAAAATTTCTGTTGGAATGACTTGCAATGTCCCTTTGAATTATATCTCTAGTGTTTAAGTAGTGTGTTTATGTGAGTCTTGTATCTTCCTGAAATACATATTCTTTTGATCAGCTTTTGATTATGGATGGTTGCACTGCAGCAGATTCTGGCTTACTATAGAAAAGGATGGAGTGCTGTGGTGTTCTTGTACACTGTATAGATTTGTCACTTGTATTGGTTTAATAAAACACTGATTGCCTATTAGCCAGGCAGGATGTATATGTGGGAGACCAGACTAGGATAATTCTGGGAAGAGAAAAGGTTGAGATACAGTTGCCAGCCTGATGCAGAGAAAGTGAGATGAGAAAAGGTACCAAGCCAAGTAGCTAAACATAAATAGAAATATGTGTTAATTTAAAATGTAAGTGATAGTTGCTAATAATCCTAAACTATCAGCTGAGCATTTAGAAGTAATATTAAGCCCCTAGTCAAATATTTGGGAAGCTTGGAAGCAGCTGCTGTCTATTTGGAAAACTTTCATCTACTGAGATTGTGTTGTTGTATGTCAGGTCCAGGATGCTACCTAACCTATGCTACATCTTCATTATCCCTTTCACATATACAATATTTTAGCTAAACATAATGAGTTCAGAAGCAGCTGGACGAAATGTGGTTTTGTTCTTTTTAAAATCTGCAGATTCAATCTGTTTTCCAACACAAATTATATAAAGTATCAACAATTTTTTATGTTCCTGCCACTGTAATGAGATATACCAACTCAAATGCACTTAATTGGGTACAAGTAAACATAATACAAACCTAAATCAAACATCAGACTGTATTTATCACTGGCAAACCTCCTATATTCCAAAGACCACATGCATTTCTCAGGAACACTTTGTAGTGAATATATCAGCATTGTTTTGTCTGTAATTTGTTAATAAATAATAATTAGTTCCTTTTATAAACATGTATTTTCTTTCCATATCAGTGAAGATAGACTGAGTAAAAAGAATAGAATGTATTTAAATTTATGTTCAAACCATAGAAGGATGGAGTATAAAATATTCAAGAGACTGCTGTTTTAGACAACAGACAGCAATTCTGAGAAATAAAAAAGAAAATAGCCACCTTTGGTAAAAGAAGAAAAAGGAAGAAGAAGAAGAAGAAGAAGAAGAAGAAGAAGAAGAAGAAGAAGGAGAAAAATGTTGCCTAGAAAACAAGATAGAGACATGTTTGAGAAAGACTATCTGAATAAGAATAGTTGATTCTTCCTATCTGACTCTGGTCTTTAACTCATACTACATCAAATTTCATGATATTGTCACTAAGATTAATAGCAGTAACATGCTTCCCAAGTTGGCAAGAGTTATAATAACACATCTTATAAATTAAGTAATGGAGTAAAATGACCATCTCAGGATGATCATGAACCAGTCATGAATTCAGAGAAACTATACATGCAACAAGCTATCTTCAAATGCTATTATTCAAATGCTAAAAACAGAGGTTACAGACCATAGTGACTTTTTCTTTTAGTATGGAAAAATAAAATGTTACTCAAGAATGCAAAAAAAAAAGAAAGAAAGAAAAAAAGAAAAGAAAAGAAAAAAGCAACATTTTTCAGCCTTCTAACCTCAATTTCTTGAAACAGCTTGGATAAAGACATCTTCATCTAGGGAAAAAGAAGAGGAATTAAACAAAAGTCTCAATCTTGTCACCTAGTACCATATCTGCATTAATGAAACCTGGTACTAGGGAAAAAAAAAACACATACACAACTCTACAACCCATAAGAACTGCTTTATTTCAAAATAAATTCCAATGTGCCAGTACTTTCAAGATTCAGTTTGTGCCATTGCTAGCTTTGGAGTGGAGCTGAAACATGCCCATGACTTTCTTAAAACTACCTAGATGATCTCAATTGCTGTAAAGTCTTAACCTTTGAATGCCTTTACATTGGAGTTATGGCCAGAAGCCTGTCATCACCATCCCTCTATCAACCTCTAGTAATACAAATATCACTAGGATAGTGTCTTCAGATAAAATTTCAGGCCTATACATAGCATCAGTGTGAGACCTATGTACTATTACTGTGGCTTGAAATTAAGCTTGTATCAATACTAGCTCTGGCATTAATTTCAGTAAATCCTTGAGATTGCATGAGTATTTATCACTATGAAGTTCAAATAGAACCCAGTTTAGGCGTGAGCAGAAATTGTCCTTCAAGAACATGCCTGGACAGTGAGCAACAAGTCAAGAATCAAAACCACGTTTAGTATGAATATAACAAGACATTAATTTAAAATCTTCTTTGAGTTTAGCATGAAGTAGTAAAATATAACAGTGAATATACCACTATGACTCAGGTTTTTGGGTCTCCCTTGAGAAGAAACTGTTTGATCATCACCAGTGTCAGAATTAGTTATTACTAGACTTCTCTTTCATTAAGTTTGTGATTTGTGACTAGTTCCAGTGAAAGTCCACCTTATCAACAGGAAATCCATATCAGCAAGGCAGGCTATTGACTTGAGTGGTACAATAATATTAACCATGTCCATGTTGATGAGTCTAGGGTTTATAAATTAATGATGACTCTATTCAGGAAGATCTTTTACTATATTATTGTAGGCCTATCTATAAAGGACACCTGTAAAACTACATAAGTTTAAAAGAGGATGGGGAGATCGAAGTATTGATGTGATATCATGGTTTGTTCTGAGTAATATACCAACTATGAGATTGAATTACCCGGTCTAGGATCATCTATTACTGCTGGAAGTGACAATACACTAACTATAGAGTATCAGATTTTTTTGTGTTACCATATTCTTTTTTATTATGAATAAAGTCATATTTTTATCCGTGTATCCCCTTGTTCAAACTCCCTTTTCCCTCCTATCCCTCCCAGTCACTCTCTCTTCTCCCCATATCTTTGTCTCCTCCCCAGCAAGGGCAGGAGGCCCCAAGGAGGCTTAGTTCAGTATCCACTCCAGGCAGATCTGCTTTTCTCACCCCCAATATCAAGAGTGGGTAGGGTGTTCCTCTGGAGGGAACAAAATATTTTTTCATTCCATCTAATCTAATGCTGAAGTAATCAAAATAAAAATAGTCTTATGGAAAATATTTTGTAGAAATTTTGGAAGTACAGCATCATGGATGGCAAGATTCATAAAACTAGTATAAGTATGTCTTTCACCATTGTCTAGGCATTATTGATACCTAAAGAAATCCAGGGCTTCTGAGAAGGCATGACTTTATCAAATATGCAAGTTTCAATGAACTGGAAAGGTAGACTTTCATATTGAAATTGATAAGATGGAAAATTAAAAAAAAAACTAATACAAGAAAACATAATGAACTTGCAAGAAATATTCAGAAGTATTTCATTATTTCTTTTATCTTTCTTTTTATTATATATATATATACACTCATATTTATTATTTGGTGTGTTTACATCATGCACCCCATCAAACTCAGGTATCAGCCCTCTCAGAATCATGCCCACTCTTAAGATCTCCCCATTTACAAAACTGCCCATTCATGCAGCTCGTTTACTTACTGGAGCATATGTAAACTCCCTTTGGCCAGACCCTTAAAGAAAACAAGCCCTTCCTTACGCATACCCCTGCCAGAGGTCATAAATATAGAAGTGAGGCATTGTGTCTTTTAGCAATGTACTAGCCTTGAGATTTTGTGCACAATGACATCTTTCTCTCTCTCTTTCTCTCTTTTTTTTTAAGTCCACTAATGAGTGAGTACATCCACTGCTTCCCTTTCTGGAATTTTGATACCTTTTTCAGGAGGAGATTCTTTATATCCATTGATTTGCTTGCAAATTTTAGAATATCTTATTTTCTTACTGCTGAATAATACTCCATTGTATATATGTACCATAGCTTGTTAATTCATTCCTCAGTTGAGGAGCATCTGGGTTGTTTCCAAGTCCTTGATATTACAAATAATGCTGATATAACAATAGTTGAGCTAATGTTTTTGGAGTATAAATGTGCATCTTTAGGGTATATGCCCAAAAGTGGTACTGTTGGATCCTTGGGGAGACTGATTCCAAGTTTTCTGAGAAATCACCATACTGCATCCCAAAGTGGCTGAACAAGTTTACACTCAAACCAACAATGGAGGAGTGTTCCCCTTGCTCCACATCCTCTCCAGCATAGGCTAGCATCTGTGTTGTTAATCTTACCCATTCGGACATTTATAAGGTGGTACCTCAAAGTTGTTTTGATTTATATTTCTGTGATGGCTAAAGATGCTGAGCACTTTTTCATGTGCCTTTAAGCCATTTGTAATTCTTCTGCTGAGAATTCCCTTTTTAATTCTGAATCCCATTTTTAATTTGGTTATTAAGGGTTTTGGCCTCTAGTTTCTTGAGTTCTGTATATATTTTTGAGAGCAATCCTCTGTCACTTGTAAGATTGTTAAAAATCTTTCCCCATTCTGTAGCCTGTAGTTTTGTCTTATTTCCTGTGTCGTTGGCCTTACAGAATCTTCTCAGTTTCAGGAGATCCTACTTATTGATTGTTGTTCTTAGAGTCTGCACTACTGATGTTATATTTAGGAAGTGTTCACCAATGCATTGGAGGGTAAATTTCCACTTTCTTTTCAATCAAGTTCAGCATAACTGGGTTTATGTTGAGGTCTTTGATCCACTTGAATTTAAGTTTTGTGCATTGTAATATGATTGGATCTATATTCATTTTTCTATACACTACCATCCAGGTATGCCAACCAACCCTACAAGTGACAGAGGACTGATCTCTAAAATATATAGAGAATTCAAGAAACTAGAGGCCAAAAGTCCAAATAATTCAGTTAAAAAAAAATAAGGTTTAAAGATAACGAGAAAATTCTCAACAAAAGTACAAATAGCTGAAATATATGTAAAAATTGCTTAACATCTTTAGCTATCAGAGAAATGCAAATAAAGCCAACATTGAGATACCATTTTTCACCTGTCAGGATGGCTAAGATCAAAAACACAGAATACAACCTATGCAATAAGTAATGTGGAACAAAGAGTCTAAGCTTGCACAGCCATGTTAGAAAGCAGTATGTTGGCTTCTCAGAAAACTGGGAATTAATCTCCCCCAATGATGCAGCAACATATAACTATTAGGGATATACCCAAAGAATATACATTCTTAACACAAGAGCATTAGTTCAACTATGTTGACAGCAGAATTATTTGTAATAGCCAGAACCTGGAAACAACCTAGATGGCCCTCAAGTGAAGAATGGATTAACAAATTGTGGTACATCAACACAATGGAGTACTACTCAGCAGTAATAATAATAATAATAATAATAATAACATCCTAAAATTTGCAGGCAAATGAGTGGAGGTGGAAAATATCATCCTGAGTGAAATAACACAGGTGCAGAAAGATAGACATGGTATATTCTTATAACTAGATCTTAGACAAAAAGCAAAGAATATCCACATGGCAAACCACAACTCCTGAACACCTTGGGAATAAAAAGAATTTAAGAGAGATATCCAGGGAATCCCCTGGGAATAGTAACTAGAGAAGGTCTTCTGAGTAAACTAGGTTCATAGCAGGTAGTATGCAAGGAGAGGTTGGAACAAATCATGAGAGTAGGAGATAATTGAGTGAGAGGAGCAACAAAGAGAGAGAGAAAAAAAAGATGGGTATCTTTAGAGAGGGAGCCACTGTGGAATTGGAAAGAAACGGGGTGCTAAGGAAACCACCAAGAACCCACAAGATGTCCTTGGCTAGGACACCAAGCAATAGTAGAGAGGGTGACTAAAATGGACTTCCCTTATAATCAAATGAATGACCAACTTATATGACATTATAGAACCTTCATCCACCAATGGATAGAGGCAGAAGCAAAGATCTGTAGCTAAGCATCAGATCAAGGTCCCAGTCCACCTGAACAGAGAGGAGAATATACATGAGCAAAGGGATCAATATTATGAGGAGGAGACCCAGAGAGATGGCTGACTGTAACTACTTGGAGCTCACTGGATCACAAACAACTACTGAGGAACCTTCAGGGACAGGAACTAAACCCTCAAAATGTAGATGACTGTCAATTGGCTTGGGCGGTTTGTGGAGTCTCTTGCAGTAGAATCAGACTATGTTCCAGTGTATCTCAATGCCCATTCCCTACAGAGGAAATTCTAACCCAGACTTAATACTGGGATAAGGGACTCAGACCTACCTCAACTGGTCCCAAGCTAGTTCAGCATCCACTCCATGCAGATCTGGTAAGAGAACACTCATAATGTTAAAAATCAAGCTTTTGGGGAAAAAAAATCTTACTTGGCTAATAATAACAGCAGTAAACATTTAAATATATTTCATATAATGTTTCATATAAAATACAAGTTTGGCTTTATAATGTTTTTGCCTCCTTTGTGTTATATAATTGAATCTACTTACATGAACAACAGTCACAAAGATTTAGAATCTATTATATCAAGATGGGTTGAGTTTTGTGTCCTATCTGGTAGTTGAGGATCCAAAAGATTGCTGAATAGAAACAAGATAGCATGCATATTATCCTTCCTAAGTTCCTTATTAGAGAAGAGCACCATTGCCACTTATACTTAAGCATGGCTTAATCTAACCTCGCTATTTATATGTGTCTCTGACACTGAAGAAAGCTATTTTCACTGGTGCTTTGAAATTGAATCAGAGCTTCAATCCAGTCATCTTCAGACTAGTTATAAAGCTCTTATAAGTACAAATCTTGCTTCTGATGTTTCCTTACCATAAAGATTGAAATCATCCACTAGGAAAATCCCCAGAGCTCAAGAGGAAAATAGAGGCAAGCAGGTTCCATCACCCACTTGCTGAATATTCTACAACCCTTGAGCTGGTTTAAGACTTCCTTTGGACAGAGCTACAAGATTAAATGATGAAGTTTTTATGAGTTTGGGGGTGGGACGAATCTGACCTGTTTACAGTGAGGTGGCAAACCAAAGTTATAAAAAGTTTGCAACATTTGAAGAACAGAGATAATAAAATATAATAAGCTCATAATGTAAGATGATAAATAAAGACATTGCCATTTATATGAAGATAGAAGATGTAAAATTTAAGGTAGGGAGCTGGAAGAGATGACCCAGTAGTTAAGAACACAGGATGTTCTTGCAAAGGACTTGTGTTTGATCTGCAGCACATGCATCATGGCTCACAAGACACCATAATTAGTTCCCTGGGGATCTGATATGTTCTCACCTGCTCAGGCACCATACACAAACAAACTGAACATACACACATAAACACAAAACTTTTCATGTGTATAATTTAAGAAATTTGAATTTATTATAAGATTTGAGAAAGTAATAGTAGTTAATACCTGTGGCTATTCATTTACCACTTACTCATCAAATCTTAAAGATAAATATAGTCTGAGGAAAGAAAAATAAAAACAGAGATTCTAACATCAAATACTATCAACAGAAATTTAACCTCAATATCAGCTATGTGACCCCAATAAAGGCATAGCACATTCAGTCTGGAGATGAAATCTCCAATCAGTACTATATGCAAGAAACATTTGAATAGTGCAATAAAACTTCAATAAAGCCTCCAAAATGTTTTCATGAATGAATCAAATAACAAGACCCTTCTTGTCACTTGTCACCTTCATATATACCCCTACTCCTAGTTATAACAGAATTTGACTGAATCATTTCTTTACATCTCTTTTAAATATCTCTCTCCCTCCTCTCTCTCTCTCTCTCTCTCTCTCTCTCTCTCTCTCTCTCTCTCTCTCTCTCTCTCTCTCCTATATAACTGTGTCTGACTGTGTCTGCCTCTCCCTTTGTCAATGTCTCTACATCTCTGTCTTAATTAACAAATACATCTGTTTTCTAAAACATATCTCTAATATTTAAACTACTGAAGAATATTTTCCTGATTGTTGGGGTTATGGGTAAAGCTTTAGCTTTAAGTATCTATCATATATCTCCATTTATTTAACGTCAACTGGTGTCTAAGAATAATAAATATAAAGCACCATAGATAAATAAATCAAAAGGTTTAAATTGTTTTATTACAGTTTAAGTTTTAATTATCACATTATATTATTTCCTCACTGTGTCTGATTTGTGAATTAAACTTTAAATGTTTATATGTAGAAAAAAAGCAAAGTATATATAAAGATTGCTCCACTGTTTCCACCATCGGAAGACTATACTGAAATAGAATGTCAAAAGAAAAGGAAAGTAGATATTATTTACCCCTCCCTAAAAAATAAAAATAAAATGAAAAATTGTGAGGTTTTCAAAGCTCAGACTTTTAAATTTTTTATTACATTTTATCATGTTTACCTCTCCTCCAACTTTTCCCAATGAGTTAAGCATTAAAATAAAGAGGCATATTTGGGCCACACTGCTAGAAAATATGGAAACCATGATTTAATAGAGTTTGATAAGATACTTTAAAGATGCTTTAAATCTGAAAAAGAATAGCTTCAAATAATTATGCATTTTGGAGTAAAAGCATACGGGACTATCACTGCCAAAAGAGGAACAAAAGTTGAGTGAGTACATCCCCTGCTTATCTCTCTGAGTTTGTGAGACTTCGCTCAGGAGGATATTCTCCAAATCCATCCATTTGCCTGTGAATTTTAGGATATCATTTTTCCTTGCTGCTGCGTAGTATTCCATTGTGTAGATGTACCACAGTTTGTTAATCCATTCTTCAGTTGAGGGACATCTAGGTTGTTTCCAGGTTCT
>PVIH01006966.1:0-105343 GCA_004025045.1 Sigmodon hispidus
ATACACACCACACACACATACACACACATATACACACACACATACACACACACCACACACACACATACACATACACACCACACACACATACACACACATATACACACACACATACACACACACCACACACACACATACACACACACACCACACACACACACATACACACACATACACACACACATACATACCACACACACACACCACACACACACACACACACACACACATCCTGGCCCCTCTGGACAGAGATAAGAATGGTCATGCATTTTAGCCCAAAGCCATAGCTTTTGCAATGACTTGAAAGCATGAGTCTACTCTAGCTGTTTTAAAGATATCTGTTAACTGCTTTTTCTGCAATGTCAACTTTGGTACAGATTACAAACAGTAGTAATGCTAATATAGCTAAAATTTTTACCTCTTTTTGTAAACTAAAATATCCATGTATTCTTCAGGGAGTCATAAGACTCATATCTACTTCTCACAGTCAAAACTACTCCAGATAAGTACAGCCTATGTTTCTCCACCTGCTTACTTATGAGGGTGTGATCGATCTCTCTCTCTCTCTCTCTCTCTCTCTCTCTCTCTCTCTCTCTGTATCTGTCTCTCTCTCTCTCTGTATCTGTCTCTGTCTCTCTCTGTCTATCTGTCTCTCTATCTCTCCAGTTTTGGGAATCCTCCTTTCCCCAACTACCAAGACTATAGGACTTAAAGTTCCAAATGTAAGATTTTTCTTTAAGTTCCTACACTTCCACTTCTGTCTCAGCAGATTCCCACTTGGCTGACAAACACAGTCTAGGAATTAAATGCTAACTACAAATTATTCCAAATAACTGTGGACTCTGAACTTGCTGAAAGCTGATGTGACCCAGTCCAGATGGTATGATTGCTCCCTATCTCCTCAGCTGGGTCGGTAAACCAGATGCTTCTGATGAATGTCCCATAGCCTAAATCTCCTCCCAGCTTTTGACTAGCATTCCAGCCCTCCTGGGTCCTGACAATGCTGTCCTGGTTTTATCAGGAAGTATTTACAGATGAGAGTATTTGACCCTTATCCCTTACAACAGACTGGAGTGTTAAGTCAAAAGGAAACTCTCTAGCATAAGGGGAAGAAATGGCTATCTATAGAGCCTATTGATATGCCACGGAGACAACCTATTAAAACCAAGTAGACTCAGATGATCAACAGGTAGATTTATTAACAGAAGTAGTTCTACAATATGGTAGAACACTTGATCTGCTTTATATAAACAAGATGGTTATTGAATGGCTTTAAGAGAAAATTGTTGCTTTTATACAAAACCATTTGGGAATTGTCTTAGAGTTTCTATTGCTGTGTAGAGACCCCATAAAACTGTATGACACACTGGACCTATGTTGAGCATCTGAAACCTCACAGGCCACCACTAGTGACATACTTTCTCCAACAAGGCTATACCTCTTAATAGTGTCATCTCCTATGGGCCTATGGGAGCATTTCCTTCCAAACCACCACAGGAATCATTAGAGATAATTTGGCTGTACTCAAAAAACATTGCAGGAAAAAAGATGGTGTAGTGGGAGTATATTGTTACATTGTAAATAATTGTCGCACCTACTGGTTTAATAAAAATGCTGATTGGCCAAAGGCAGACAGGAAGTGTGGGCGGGGCTACCAGACTATGAAAACTCTGGGAACAGGAAGAGCAGAGCAGAGATGCTACAGAGAAGCCAGAAGAAACACCATAGAGACACAGGCAAAGATTCCAGATGAGACACTAGCAGAAACAGAGGAAAGAAGCTGAAATGCTGCTCTGAGAAAATGTACCAAGTTGCATGGCTGAACAAGATAAGAAAGATAGGTTAGTTTAAGAACAAGAGCTAGCTATAAATATGCCAGAGCCACAGGCTGTTCAGCATAAAATTAATACAAGTGTCTGTGTGTTTCTGTTGAATAGCAGGTCAGAACCTCAGGGCTAGGCCAGAAGAGACCAGGCCAGAAACATAATACTACAAGTTAGGCACCTAAAATGAAATAAAAGCTTAGTTCCTATTCTCATGTAACTCTGGTGTCAGCCATCACAGGGGCCTTGGCCCTTCTGTTTCTGTAATTACTGTAGGCTCTTGCATCATTAATGCCCTAAGTAAATACATAAATTCCCATCTGAGTGCCATTAAGCTGATGGTTATTAGATTTCAACATAAACAGGTACCCATTACAAAGTCAAGGATTTGACTCAGGATACAACTCAAAGGCGTGAATGAAAGGGTTAAAGTTTTGTTTTAATTTTAATTATTTGTATAGAAGATTTATAAAACAAAATTGCCTCTAACCTGTAAGCCCACTTTCCCAAGGACAGATAACGTCTTAGAATGCTGGGGCTGTTCAAGTAAGATAGCAAGCTGTGTGTTTTTAATTCAGTAACCAAGGCTGGTTGCTCCAACTGTACAGGATGTACTTGATCCCATGTAGGCAAGAGGTATGTAGGCAGGAAGTATATCAAGATGTATGCGTGCCCCAGTTGGACAAAGACCAAAAGTACCATAACCTTGTGGGTTTCACCTTTATAAGCACAGAACTAACGTAATTCACAGGTGGACCTGACCAGTATTTTATAAAGCTTGCTTTGAATTTGGCTCAGAACTTGTAGTAGGGGGTCTTATTCTTGCCCATTGGGATTAACACTTCAAATAGGAGCCAAATGCAAATGGTAGAAGCTTACAGTTGTCACAAACGGCTGGATCAAACCTCAGCTTGCTTGGTATAGGGTATCAGATTAGCAGTGGCATGCTTGCAGACAAGAAGACTCTAACAGTTTTTTATTGGGGGGGGGGGATTTACTGAAATTGACTGGCCCATTTTAACACAAACCATTTATCTGATGGACAGTGTTAGAAACCCTCTGTTCTCTGTCCACTCCCACTTTGAGCACTCAGACCCTCCAGCCCTATCTTGAGATCTACTGGCCTCTAGAGAAACCATGGCTCTGCCTGTTAAAGCCACTGCAATCCTGGCCAAACAAGTTGACCTTGCCCTACCTTTATTCCATCTTCTATAAAATGGGAATAATAAATGTAAGTCATAAAATTGCCCTGGCCAGGGGTGGGGGGAGTTTAAATAGATGCAAAGGAAAACTCCAGGGACATCCAGGAAGTCCCGCTGTGAACTATTATTTTCATTAATCATCTTTATCATACAATTCAAATCGAAAAGATTTTATTAACCTGTATGCCATCCCTCCCTCTCTGATAGTTCTGTCTGAAATTCAATCAACCTTATTGTAAAATTCCTCTAAATAATTTCATGTGCACTGAGCATGTGCAGAGGCTTCCCCTTGTTCCTCCCTAAGCAACACAACACAATTACTTACCCAGCATTTGATCTTTGAAAGCATATGGAGGAGGAGAGTGGTTATATGCAAGTATCACACCATTTGTGTGAAAGCGGGGAGCCTTCCTCGGGGGAGCCAAGGGACCTCTCTGCTTCTCCAGGGCAGAAGCTCATACCAGAAGCATCAACACCAGAGCTGTTATTTCCTATAACTTTTCCTATAACTGTGAAACAAAGAGTCATCTCCCCAGGTATTGTTCACTCAATTATAAACTCTAAGGTACTTTTAGTAGATAGAAGAGGGTAGGAAATATTTGATAGACAAGCAAAGGGGAGAAGGAAGAAAGGAAGGACCTTGCCACCACTGTCTGCTTGTGTACAATCACAATGTCATTGCAACAGTGAGGTAGCAGTACCCACCCTTCCACATGCCTCCCGTCCGTCCTCCACACTCCAGCCTGGCGCTGCCCACCTGAAGAGTCTCTGGCTCAAGCCTTTCTTCTGTGTTCTTGTTTGGCTTCCTACCAGTGAATTCCAACAAAAGTGCAGTCATTAGAACAGATCTTCTTTGTATTCATACAGTCGGGGGTACAAAGGATGTCACAAAGAATACCCCACACGCCTGGGCAAAGTAGCTTCACCTTTTTATGCCAGTAAAGGATTCACTTCATTATAGAGAATGGGCCATTTCTTGACTTGAAGTACAGAGTGGAAAAAAATATTTTATACATTCACTGCTGGCCTTGACCATGGTCAAAAGGTGGCCTCTACACTCTGGTTGACTCTGGAGACATGCTAACTCTGCCTCTGGGATGTCTTTCTGTACTCTGTGAATATATGTTGCTTCCATTGGTTAATAAAGAAGCTGTTCTGGCCCATGGTAAGACAGCTTACAGCCAGGCAGGAAATCCTGAGAGAGGAGAAAGAAGGTGGAGACAAAGCAGATGCTGCCAGTTATGGGGAGCAAGGTGTAATGGAACACAGGGAAGCCCCAAGCCATGGGGAGCAAGGTGTAACGGAACACAGGGAAGCCCCAAGCCATGTGGAGCAAGGTGTAACGGAACACAGGGAAGCCCCAAGCCATGGGGAGCAAGGTGTAACGGAACACAGGGAAGCCCCAAGCCATGGGGAGCAAGGTGTAACGGAACACAGGGAAGCCCCAAGCCATGGGGAGCAAGGTGTAACGGAACACAGGGAAGCCCCAAGCCATGGGGAGCAAGGTGTAATGGAACACAGGGAAGCCCCAAGCCATGGGGAGCAAGGTGTAACGGAACACAGGGAAGCCCCAAGCCATGTGGCAATATATAAATTAATACAAATGGGTTCATCTTCAAATGTAAGAGCTAGCTGATAATGACCCTGAGCCATAGGCCAAACAGTCTGTAATTAATACAAGCCTCTGTGTGTTTCTTTGGGACCAAGCAGCTGCAGAACACAGAAATACTTTTAGCTACATGCCTCCATTTTTGTCTCCATGCAGTACCAATCTGTTAGTTTTCATCTCTGTACGAGGTCGTTTTGTGAGTCAACTTGACACAAGCTAGGGTCATCAGAAGAAGGGGCCTCAAGTGAGGAAAAGCCTCCATGAGATCCAGCTGTAAGGCATCTTCTCATTTAGTGATCAATGGGGAAAGTCCAGTCCATGGTGGGTGGTGCCCTCCCCGGACTGGTGGTCCTGGGTTCTATAGGAAAGCAGGCTGAACAAGCCATGAGAAGCAAGCCAGTGAGCAGCACACTCCATGGCCTCTATATCAGCTCCTGCTTCCAGGATCCTGCCCTGTTTGCATTCCTGTCCTGACTTCTTTCAGTGATGAACAGCAGTGCTACAGTGTAAACCCAGTAAGCCCTTTCCTCCCCAAGTTTCTTTTGGTCATAGTGTTTTATCACAGCAATGGAATCCCTAAGACAATCTTCAAATATCCATTCTCTGTTGTTTTTAATACTTGGCACATGATCTTTCTTTTTACAATATGACTTTTGAGAACTATACCTCCAGGCTCAGAAATGGGTCAAATGTCAGTAACCTGGGCTTCAAGGAACTTAATCCACAGAGCCTCAGAATGGATGAGAGAGGGTACCTGACTCACTTTGGCTGGTGTTGATGATTCCTGTGTGAGCTTCTGCCACTGGGAAGCAGAGTGGTCCCTTGGCATCCCTGGGGAAGGCTCCAAGGTCCCCAAGGGTATCAGAATACATCCTAGGACTGAGTAGGTGAGTCCGAAAGAAAGAATTCTGCTCTTTGTCATTTTGGATGAGCTAGGAAGCAGTGACCCTGGATTATCGCTTGTTAGGGAGGGTACAAGATGCTGCTTGTAAGAATAAATAATTCTAGGAGAAAAGAGACCTGAGCCATACAAACAGTTAACCTTTATTACACTAGAGAGCCTGGACCTACCTGGGGTTCCAGAAATACTCAGTACATTCCCTTCATCAAGGAGTTTAGGGGCCTGTGGGAGTCATAGATACTCCCTTCCACACTGCAGTAGGGCTGAATTAGTTTAGGTCGCACAGAGAGCAGCACCTATCAGGGATAGGAACCCTCCTAGAGAAACAGAAGAAAGAGACTTGGGATGGGTGAGGTTAGGCAGAGATGGGTGAGATGGCACAGTCCAAGAAGAACCAGCTTGGCTGGAGAACAAGGGTCTGGGAAGCCAGTGAACCACAGAACAGAGGGCTGTAAGTGGACAAATTCCAAGAGATAGGTGGGGCCAGCAAGGCAGGAGGAAGCGTGAGATAGACCAACAGCGCCCTTAAAGGCACCTTCGATCAAGCCAGCAGCAAGGCGGTGTTCCCCCAAGTCCCTTCATCCCCACTTCTGCTTTGAGCAATACCCAGAACTTTGGGGTCCTTGAGTCAAAACCAGCAAGAGACTGCTCACTCACTCACTCATAGTACACAAAAGCATGGTTCATGCAGAATCAGAAACACGGTGAATTTTTTTTTTTCTTTCTTTCTGGAATTAGTTATAGCCAGTCTCTCTTATCCCCATACTCCTGGTAACTGCAGGGCCAGGATGGGGGAGGAGTCACAGAAGTTCCCGTTACAAATCCTAAGGCCCATCCCCAACAGCCACATTCAGATACGAATCATTTTTCATTTGGTCTCAAGTCATTTTTAAAGGTCTGTTTCTCATTAGGAAGGTAACTTGAGAAACCCTGAGGGAACCAGGGCGCGGGGAGGGGGTGCACATCAGGCAAAAGAGAGCTAGCTGCCTTTCCCTTCTGACTGAGGCTTGCTCTTTTGCTGGCTTTCCTTAGTTTAAGTGCAGCCAAGACTTTTGCGTTTTTTTGAGACAAAAGAAAGAGGGAGGGGAAGAAAAAATTGCACCTAAATCATGGATTCCACACAATTTTTATCAGTTCTCACTGTTTGCTTGCACATTTTCATTAAAGGAGAACATTCAAAAGACCCTAACTCTTTGGCCTCACAAATATGTGTCACGGGTTGAATGTGTCCCAGGTGTGGTTCCCGCAGCATTCATATACACATGGTTCTCATTATACCATTCCCAAGGGCTTGCAAGCATGCTCTTACACCTCCCCCAGACTGCTGCAACTGAGAACTGGCAGATGCCAACTGGAAGGGCACTGTTGAAAAATCAGACCTGGAGATGAAGCCTGTACGGTCATCTCCTACCCACCATGCCCCTTCCCTGAATCTACTAATTATTGGACACAGAGATGCTATAGCACAAGGAAATCAAGCCCAGGGAAGCCATATCACATGTTCTGGTGCCCACATCAGTGTTCACAGGTCCATGCATGGACTCACACCACTCCACAGTGAGTATTTAAACTTTTAAAGTACTTTCATTTGGCAATCCTTTCTCTAAAAGGATATTTATGGTAAAAAGAGACTTGAGGTTACTGATGGCCCAGAGCTCCTTGCTCTCCCAGAGGACTTGAGTTTAGTGGCCAGTGCTCATATCAGATGTCTCACAACTTCAGCTCCAGGGGACTCAGCGCCCTCTTCTGGCATCCACAGGTACTTCATGCACATACACAAACACACACGGATGCACATGCACAACACTCACAGAGATAAAAATGCATCTTAGTGATTACATTTCCCATTCCAACATGAGAGAACTGAGCAAGTAACCAACCACAGGAAAGAGCTTTAATAAAGGATGTTTTGGGATGACTTGAGGAAAAAGTCTTTTCCTTCTGCTGTTTCAGCTCCCCCAGCTGGAAAATTAAGGGTTAAACAAAGTGACCCCTTCAACTACCTCCACTATTTGAATACTGAAGTTTTCATTTTGAATACAAGTAAAAAAAAATCCTATGAATTTAAATGTAGGTTGACTACATATCCATTACCACAATAGAAAGTGGCATTGCAGCTGGGCACACCTCATCCAAAATATCTGAATTTCAGAATGTTCCAAACTATACAGGTATTGAAGGTCATGCCAGTGCTCAGAAAGTCTTGGGGGCTTGGAGTTTATTGAATTTCAGATCTTCATATCAGGGTTGGTCAGCTTTAGCATTCCAGTTATTACAAAAAGAAACTAGTTATTAATTATTACACTAAGTTATTACACATCTTCCACTGGTCATCAGTAAAGATAAGTTGCCATTAGATGGGAATGTGGAGACACTTTAATCATGTACAGCACAAGGAATATGGATTGAAATTAACCCTAACCCTAACCCTCTTCCCAAGGAATCGGCCATGAAAAAGCATTGTTACAAAACACAAGCTTAAATGTGATGTCATTTCCTTTCTTAACTGTGAACTTTGAGAGCAGACCCAGAAGCTGCAGCAAGCAGGAGACTGAGAAGGGATGACATTTGCATTTGTGATCAGAGGCCTGCCTGAGCTATCCCAGGCCTGAGAATTCCAAACAAGGCTTCTGGGAGAGGCACTAATTCCCAGGGAAACCCTTGGGAACCCCCATAACCTTCAGCCCCCCTTTTGGCTGAGATAATCTGCAAAGAAGAAAGTAGATTAGGCTGAGAGTCTGGTATGGACATCCAGCTATGTGAGTTCATAAAGAAGTCCATTATTTTAATTTTTACTGAACAATATATACAATATTCACAGTATGTGATGTGAACTGTACAAAGTATACACATTGTGATATAATTAAATCAAGATAATTAACATATCATTGTGCCATATAGTTATAATGAGAACATTTAAAATTAATGCAGCAATTTATTATAAATTATTATCAGCAGTTGTCATTGTTTTGTACAATAGACCTTTAGAACTTATTCTTAATGGAAGGAAACATTTAACCAGTGTGCCCCTATTTCCCACACAGCACACTGATCCCCAGTCCAGACCCTAATAACTACTCTGCTTCTCTTTGCTTCTATAGGTTTGAAAGTTTCATATAAATGCACACAGGCCCTATCGGGTGGTGTGTGTCTATGTCTACTGTATTAGCTATTTCACTGTTTACAATGGTCAAACAACATGACTAAGGCAACTGACGGGAGAAAGAGTTTATTTTGGCTTATGGTTACTGAGGGATAAGAGTCTGTCAGAGCAGGGAGACGTGGAAACAAGTGGCAGGCATGAAAGCAGAAGTAGGAAGCTCAGGGCTCGCATCGTAAACAAAGAGCAAACTGGAATGCAATAAGTCATTACACTCTTCAAGCCTGGCCCCGCCCCCTCCAGGACACACTTCTTCTAGCAAGGCCATGCCTTCTAAACCTTTCTACACAGTGACACCAACTGGGAATTAAGAATTCAACCATCCAAGTTTAGGGGGATAGTCTCACTCAAGCAGCCACATCTGGGGCTCATCCACACTGTAACAGAGGGGGGCTCCCTTCTTTGAGGCTGTTTTCCACTGTATGCATGTTTCACTTCTCCTTGATTAGTTGATGCACACTTAGGCTGGCCCGTGTCTTGGCTGTTGTAAACAGTGCTGCCATGAACTCAGAGGAAAGATGTCTCGGCACCTTGATTTCATTTCTCTGATACTAGAGTTTAAATCTACACCTCCAGGGTACTTGATTTTGTACAGAAGGCCAGTGAAGATGAAGAAGACCTAGAAGACATCAGGTTATATGCTGTGGTGAAGTTAAAGAAAAGCATCTGTTAGACCAAGGACACCTTAGGTGCAGTGTAGAGATGGAATTCAAAAGCTGGGTGTTATGTTGGAATCCTGATTCTATTAAGAACCACACCACTAACTTCAGACCCTACCTGCTCCCTACTTGGAGATGGGGCAGGCCCTTTATCAAAGTTTCTAGAGCATAAAATTTGGAGTCAGTAAAAGAGACAAAGGAAGAACTCTGACCCTCCTCTGTGCACCCCTCCAAGCCTGTGACTCTACTAGTCCTGGTACACGCTGAACTTGCTTGCCCACTGGCTGGTTCATTCCCACCTGAGAACCTTGGCTCTTGTCTTGTCTGCCTGTGTTTAGCCCTGTCTTTCCCAGATTTATCACTTCATAGAGCTGGTGGAGGCTGTAGAATCCACGTCATCTCTTGGGCTTCAGCCTTGCCCCCAGCCTCTGTCTCACAGTGAATCTTCTGTGGCCCAAGCAGGGTGGAATCTTCTCACATTGAACCAATTCCAGAAATACTATTTTCCTTTTAGCCAGTGGAGATGTGGGTCTATTTCATACACTGTGTCATCAAATGCATCATTCTAGTGAGGGTATGACAAGGTGTGGGAAATCCTTCACACTCTGAAGAAGCCCTTGGCCAACAATCTGACCCAAATAACCACACACTCATGCATGTGTGAGCATGCGCGTGTGCACATACATACACACACACACTCAATTGGAACAGACTGACTTAACACATACATGGGCTCTGAGTGTTTAGATGAGTCTATCTTTCCTTCAAGCAGCTCAGACAGGACAAGAGTTAAAGAACTTTCCAAGACTTATATTCTAAGAATTAACATTCACTAGAAGAAGTGGAGATAAAGGAAGAAGAGGATGAAGAAGGCTATCAAAAAAAGTTTAAAATTGAGGATAAGGGGCTAGAGAAATGACTCAGTTGTTAAAGCACTGGACCTGGGTTCACTTCTCAGCACCTACATAGTGGCTAGCAACACCTATAATTCCATCTCCAGGGAACCCAATGCCTTGCTCTAGCTTCCTCTAGCACTGTGTGTCAGTCTCCAGACAGAGAAATTAAGACTATCTACTTGTGAGATAGCTTATAGCTTTCTGAGCTACTTATAGCTCAGAAATAGAATCCAAGGTTTAAATTGAACAATATACAATAGGCATTCTCTTTCAATCATACTGACTAATAACTTCACTTTGATATGAAGGGACAGTTTTATGGGAGTGTTTGTGGCAATGAGGTTAGTTAGAGCAACCCTGGCCTCATCCGAATCCTCTATGCTCACTTCTTTACATATAAACCCACCTCTGTGAAGCTGTTGACACATAGGCACACCACAACCCCAGTGACACAGATCTCTCAGGTGAATGACAATCCTAAGTGTTTGAGTCTCAGCAGCATTTCCTTCCTCTTGTGACAGTCATGATTAAACTTTTAGAGATCATAAATATAGAGGAAAACATGACAAAAATAAAGAACCCAGAAAACAAAACTCATTCTAGCTGTGGTTTTTTGTTTTTTTTTTTTTTTTCTTGGTTTATTTTGTAATGCTGGAGATGGGATAAAGCCTGGGGCTTCACATATTAGGCAAGCCCTCTACCACTGAACTACAGTTTTACTTGTCTTTCTTTTTCAAATCCCTCTGGGCAGTTGGTTGAAGGCAACCTTTAAAAACCCAAGTTAAGAAGTTGAAGTCAGGGTAAAACTGATCAAGGTGGTTGCCCTTCCACCTGGCTTCCCACGAGATGCACTTGGATGCCACGGCAAAAGAAAACAGAAAACGTCCCTACTTTTCAGTTTGCTTTGTCCCAGCTCAGTGCAAGGATGACACAGGCTTTGTCAGCTTGCCAGCTGCTCTTAGCCAGGCTTCTGCGGATGGAATCCCTAATATGTAAGTCTTTAGGAGAGTGGAGGGGGCTCCTCCTACTACTAACATTGAAGACTTCTTGCTTTAATTTTCCCAGATTCCAAGCACCAGGACATGGCTTATAAGTGGTCAGTGAGCAGAACCCACCCAGCACTTTAGATCACAGGAGAGTGATATATAGGTCAAAGTGCAATTAGTTCCTCACAGTGGCTTCCAAGACATATGGTCATATAGATAATGCGGCTCACAATCACGGAGGCCACTGCTGCAGTGGGAACATGTGCCCTCAGGAGCCTTGGTCCTCACCTTCTTATACCGATACCTGCCTTTATGTAAATTTTTCTAGCTTTAGTCAAATTAGGTCGGTTTCTATTACAACAAAGAATGTATAAATGTATTCACAGTGCCAAGCTCACTGCGACAGACTGTTTGGCCATTTAAAGATCAGGAAGAAAAAAATGATCAGTACTGTGAGCCACACAGCCTCTGCTCCAGCTGCCTTAGTTGTGTTCTTGTAGACAAAACAAAAAACATAAGAAGGTGTGAAAATAAATCTTCATGCATACTTGTCAATAAAACTTTATTTACCAAAAAAAAAAAAAAATATCCAGACGCAATTGGCCAGTTGTTTCCCAGCCCCCAGAAGAAGGCAATTTTGTATACCATGGTCCTGGCTTTACGGACAAGCCAGAAACACCACAACTTAAAAATTATCATGAGTTCTGGGAGACATAAAATATTGTTTCTCTTTTTAATTTTGTTTTTATGACTATGGGTGTTTTGTTTGCTGCATGTCTAAGTACTATGTGCATGCAGTGCCTATGGGGGCCAGAAGAGGGTATCAGATCTCCTGAAGCCTGAGTGGGTGCAGAGAACCCAAGCCTGGTTCTCTGCAAGGAAAAGCCAATGCTCTTATCTGTTGAGCCATCTCTAAGGCTCTACAACATTCTGTTTCTGAGCCATTAAACTTTGTAGTCATTTGTTACTACAGCAGAACTCACGCTGTGCAAGCTGATAAATAACATAAGCAGATGCTTTCCAAGTAAATATGCCAAAGTTGATTTAGTTTGATTCAATAAGGTTGGATAAACAAATCAAGATTAAAAATTTCTTTATATCTCAACAAATTCCAGGTTTTCAAATCAAGAACTGGTCACTAACATCTCACACATGAGCCCCACTGCTCCTTGGACTGAAGCAGATTAGAATGGACGCCAGAAGAGAAGGGTTTTCTAAACCTTTCTTGCCACCTCAGATGCTGGGCTCTTCAGCAAGAGCTCACTGTCTGAGTCTCAAGCTTTCCACATGAAAACCAAAAGGATCAGGGAGCCAGGAGGCGAGCACTAACGCCCACGAAAGTTCCAGAACGACAACTGGGAACCGAAAGTTCCCTTTGAAATCAATCCTGTCTGTGGCTGGGACATATGGAGCTATGGAGCAAGGACACGGCTCTTAGAAAAGTGGGGTTATTTTCCAAGCTCTAGGGAAGCAGCTGGCCCAAGCCAGCAGAACAAAGCCCGGGGCTGAAATGTGTTATACCCACCCTTACTGTTCTGCACCCCTACTGAAGCCCAGCACTCAGCCATTCCGTCCCTCCTGGCCTTGGGAGTAGATTCCTTCATGTTCCTTGGCTGTTTCCAAAGTATGTTCTCATCTCAGAATCAGAAGAAATATACAAAACTGAGCCCAAAGGCAAAAAATAGGAGCCTGGAGTTTCTTTCTTGCGTCCTGTGCCCACAGCACGCGGAAATCTCTGAGACAGACACACAGGAACCTGGCCCAGCCTGGAGCCTGGTGCAAGTGGGATCTATGGATGTGAAATTCCAGTTTAATCCTCTAGCCAAAGGCTTAATCCCTGAGCTCTGAATCAGGCCTTGGCAGAGAGCAGTCTTTCCTCCCTCTTGTAAATTTCCATCCTCCCAGCCCCTGGAACCAATCACTACGGCAGCCTTCAGGGTTCGCTGGCTGGAGCCACACAGCCTGGCCTGAGGAGCCGGGGCGGGATAGTCAGGTCCCCAAGGACAGGGCACTCAAAGTTCAGCTACTCTGAAACTCTGTCCTGGTCACCTACCTGTTCACCTGCCATTGGCATCCTCATCTTTTTTACTATGGCTAGGGTTGACAAATGGCAGTCTCACAGGCAAAGGCACTCCCAGAAACCACCACCCACCCCCGCTACCTCACCCCGCCACACACACACACACACACACACACACACACACACACACACACACTCACTCACACATGACAAAGTTGCTTGTGTCTATGTTTGCAAATACCATTGTGTTGTATCACAGCTTGGCTGGGTCCTTCTGAATTGTCCCTGGGATCTTTTGTATCACAACAGCCAGGTGGAGTCACTGCTATGGGAACTGTGAGACCCAGCAAGCTTAAAATGTTAATGAACTGGTCCTTGGCAGAAAGTTGAGGGATCCTGGGTCTACATGGGTTACAGGGACACATCTCATATCTCTAGAAATAGTCAGCCTATCCCTTCAGATAGCCAAGGGGGTGGGATTATGACCCTAGAGATGGTGGAGGGTATGTCAGTGGGAGATGTGGGGGATGTGAGTATGGGTATACATGTGTGGTATATGTACAGATACAGTCTGTGGGGTATATGTGTGTGCTGATGTGCATGCACACCATGTAGCGCATGTGTCTTTGTGTCTGAATGTACAAGGCAGCTATGTACCATGGAAAAGAGAAGACTGGAAAACATGGAAGGTCATTAAGCAAAAACATTTTAAGGGAACATTCCAGAAATATAATAAGTGGCAACAGAATTCTGAGCACTGGGGAATAAAAGAAACTACCATTCTTGCCACTAATATTATTCTTAGAGCTGCCAGTATTTCCACACCCATCACCTCTCCCTCTTCCCTCTGAGCCACGACAGGTGTGAGCACATGAGTCCCTGCTGAAGGGTTACAAGCTGAGAGAGAGGCCCCATGGTGGCCCTGGGCTGAGGACTCAACCCATTCTTCTCTCCCAAGTCCAGGACTCCTTTGCAGTGACATGTAGACCTGTGTCAGTTTTTCCCTAGAAGTAGGTGTGTGGTTGTTGACACAGGACAACATAGGCAGAAGCTGACTGTGCACCGAGGCAACACAGATGGTGTGGAGCAGCGGAGGGACCACAAAGTCTGTTCCCCTAAGCTTTTCCCCCAAGCCTCAACCAGCTCCAAACACAGTGTGTACTCCAACTTCTTCTGATTATGGGACAACATTGGAGATTGAAAGAAATAATTAAAACAGACTCATGGACAGACTTGTGTAGACTCAGCCTGTGTGTAATGCTGGGGCTGACCCTAGAGCTCTGTGAAGCTGCCATGGTGTCCTCTTTTTATGAGAAACACTCAGACTCAGAAAGGTCAAGTAGCTTTCTCAAGGCCATACAGCTACGGGGAGGGTCAATGCAGATCAGCTCTGATCAGTGCTCAGCACAGCCACAGAGACACCCCAGGGCCAACTGAGGCACTGCCACAAGTGTCTCAGAAGGACAGAGGATAAGACTGAGTCCTGACGGACAGAGGGGTTAGCTCTTGGCCTCAATCTTCCAATTATTAACATAAATGCCTGGTCCATGTAGGCCATGGTGCAACAAATGGGTTTGTATTGACTAGGCTTGTGAAAAAAGGAAGCACCAGGAATGTGGGAATCTCATGTCAACATTCAACAATAAGAGAAAATTCTAAAAAAAAATTTTTTAAAAAGTCAAGTCATATGGCTTCATTTCCACGGGTTTCTCCTGATTCTTCCTTCAGGCAATCGTGTGCATGTGCGTGCGTGCGTGCGTGCGTGCGTGCGTGCGTGCGTGCGTGCGTGCGTGCGTGTGTGTGTGTGTGTGTGTGTGTGTGTGTGTGTGTGTGTGTGTAAAGGCTGCAGCTATCTCCTTCTGTTGGTCCCCTACCTTATTAAATGAGCCCGGAGCTCTCTAACTTACACTGTCTGACTAGACTAGCAGAGTAGCCCTCCCATCTCTACCTCTTTACAGCTGGCTTACACTGACAGATGTCACCTCCTCTGGTTTTTTAACATGAGTGCTGAGAGGCAGCTCAGTCTTCATGCTCACAGGGTTGAGCACATTGCCCCAGCCATCCTCATCACCCCTTGATTCTCATATCTCTTCTTTAATATTTCTTTATTGTTATAAATTATGGATACAGATGCCTGCAGAGGCTAGAGGTGAGAGATCCCCAGAGATGGAAATACAGGTAGATGTGAGCCACCTACAATAGTACCAAACTCAGGTCCTCTGCAAGAGCAGGACCTGCTTTGAATGATGAAGCCATCTCTCCAGCCCCAGTTCTCACAGCGTACACAGCCAACATATGATTGTGACAAGGGGAAAAAGGCAATCCTAAAAACTATATTTCAGTACTCATTGGTGAAAGCAATACAGTGGCTTTCTTATAGAGAAATTGAAAACTCCAGAACAAAATTTTCAATTTTAAATCTTTCATATCATATTTACTTCTCACCTAAGGCCCTTATTATTAGATGTCATGTTTCCCCTAAGGGAAATGTCGCTTTCATTCCTAGGCAGGCTGTCCCTACTGTCCCACTTCTGGAGAAGACAGCAGAGCAAACCCAGCCTACAGATGGCCACACTGGCACCGGATGTGACCCACAAATATGAGCACAGAGACAGAAAGGAAAGGGCAGCCTAGGCCCTTCTGTAATTCTACACACTGGCTCAGCGTGGGTGCATATTTCTTGTCCTCATTTGGCAAGAAGGCAGATCTCAGACAAACAAGAGAGAGTGAAATCAGGAAGTCTGCCCTTCTTTTCTCTGCAGCATGTTGCTGAGCACAGTGCACAGCGCACACTCAGCTAGTGGCCACGCATAGCCCTCCTAACCGCAAGCTCATCCCTTAACAACACTGACCTGCTGTGTTCATTATCTCTGGTCTTTGTGTGTTGGGGGGATCAGAACCCTGTTCCTGGATGAGACCCAGGATAGGAAGGAAGAGGAAACAAAAATGTTTTTGCAGTGAAATGGCCTGGTTATACACAGTGACAGTCCCTAAGCCACCCCACAACTGCCCCCCCAAGCTGGAGAAAGTTCACAAAAACCACAGAAACCGCACAGTCCTCTTTGGTTCCAGGTCCCCCCAGCCCAGTGTATGTGACAAGTGTGGGTCCTGTGGGGTGGGTCCTGGCTCACCATCTGTGACCTCTCTCCTTTGAGTCTGCAGTCTGGGGGTCCTGCTCCATAGCCTGGGTGATGGAGGAAAGTGATGTACAAGAAGAGAAGCTGCTGCTGTCCTGTGAGTCACCTTCCCTGCCGAGATGCCCCATCTTCCCAAGGTCACTTTGTTTCTCAACAGACCAAGGTCTGTCCCCTCTGAAACACCTAAGGACTTCTGAAATTGCTGACTCTTCACAAGCCATGTCTGCTGTCTGCCTCTGTAAATCTGATCTCTGCAGATCCTTTAATCAACAGTGCCCTAACTCCATCATCTCTAAAGTTTTCTACAAGATGATTGACAGTTTCTGAGTCACGTGGTTCACTTTTTGAAAACTTATGCATGCTCAGGCTTTCCAACCAAGGAGTGACCATGTTACCTCACTTTGCAGGGGCTTTTCCAGTTTTAGTGGAAAGCCACCATTCCAGCACAAGCATCATCGATGACATCATAGTATGACAGTCCTACAAGTTAGGCAGTGGATGCAGGCAGTCCTACAAGTTCACTCCCATAGCACTGCAAGAGTAAAGCAGGAGCCCAGACCCCTGTAGAAGGAATGAGGGAAGAGAACAGAGGGAAGGGGAGAGAGAAAGAAGGGGGACTATGGGGAAAGGGAGGAAGAGAGGAAGGGAGGGAAGGACGGGGAAGGGAGGGAAGGGAAGGAGGGGGAAGAAACAAAGAAATAGAAGGATAAAGAGAGGGAGGAAAGTATTATTTTTAAGTTACATTTATTAAATGGTAAATACATTAATATATTTTTCTGTTCATTGTTGCAAGTAAGTCTGCCAGTCGCAAGAGACATATAAGGGCTCTGGTTTCTAAGCTACAGAAGCAGGAGAGCAAAAGTGCAAGTTCCCAAGGGGGATGTTGAAGCCAGAAGTAGTTTTGCAGAAGGATGACAAGAGCCGGTCCAGTGGAGAGATAAAGGCTCCTGAGCACCGCCCTGGCCAAGTCAACCTTTGGTACACAGGAGGAGTGAGACCACCTGCTGTAAGGCTTGCCTCCACCTTGATGTGTGAACTGTAAGCAATGCCAGATGATCTCTAGAGATCTCTTTGTGGCCATCTGAACTTAGCAGGACTCTGGAAAGGTCTAGACTTGGTACATGGAACTGAAAATTTATTAAAGATGCTTCATTATTTAGAAAGACAAAATATGTCACCCAATTTCCTAAACACATTACTTATTTTTAATTCCTTTTGAATAAATTCAGCTTTACCATTTTCTAAGACATATTGGTTCCATATATAAAAACCAAAGGGAAAGTAGCATGGGTAGATAGAATTCTCTACAGGCAAAATTTTTGGGTGGCCACAAGCAAGAAGGTTCTCAAGGGAAGCTCTGTGGTTGCTGAGAAAGACCAGAGAAGACCACATGGAAGGATTTGCTCTCATAAGGAGCTTCCAAGGTCTTTGCTGTCTGGAGCCCTGCTCAGCTGCCCTTGCTTGCAGTGGCCCTCACTCAGGAATGTCCAGTGATGAGCCAAAAGAACGCATCCAAATTCTGTTCATGTCAATGGCAGAAAGTTATCTTGGATAAAAATTAACCTGCTGGGAAGTACGGCACTTGCTGCCCTTCAAGACACTTTTAATATATATTTAGGCAACATTTCAATCCTGCAGAGAAGTTCAGACACTTTCTTGTTTGAACTCAACACAACTCGGAAAACTACTCCTCTGTATGTTATCCAACAATTTATGCTTCATGGCTGAGGCTAAATGTGAATAAAAGTTCAAGGCAAGAATGAGAGAAAATAGTTGTAAATCTTGTATTCAGACTATCCAGAGAATGGATAAGAACAGCAGCAAAAGCCAAGAAAGGGGCTAACATTCTCCAGTCTGCTCAAGCATATAGAAAGATGCTCGCACCAACTACCAGAGGAGTGAAAATTCCTCAAGAAATACACCTGTGCACCACTAGGATGATGAGAAGAAGGCCAGCGCTGGTGAGGGTGTGGAGAAATCAGCAGGAATGTGAAATGTGCAGCCACCAGTGAGGCCAGTGTGGTCCTCCTCCAGCAATTAACATGTTAGTTTATATGTGTGCACACGGTATGAAAGTTCTTCTCTGAGTATTTACCCAAAAAAGCTGAAAATGTAGCTTCAGAAAGATATTGAACACCCATGTTCACAGAAGTGATACATACAACAGCTAAAAGAGAGAAGCCACCCAATGTCTGCCAGAGGACAGATGCATTTAAAAATGCAACACATGTACACAATGGAAAATCACTCAGCTTTAACAATGAGGGAAATTATGACACGTGCTACACATGGATGGACCTCAAAGACATAAAGTAAAGTGAGTCAGTGAAAAAGCAAGAAAAAACAAACAAACAAACAAAACCCAAAACCTCATCCTTGCTAGATACATCAAACTAAGGAATTTGAGTGACTCTTGGGTTCCTGACACCAGGTTCCTCCTCTAGTAACATCTGTAAGTGATTGACATCTGCTCTAGCTTACTGCTTGTTGACCAAAAGCAACTTGTGGAGGAAAGGGTTTATTTGGCTTACACATTCCCATCACAATCCATCATGGAGAGAAGTCACACAGACTCAGGCAGGAACTTGGAGAAAGGAGAAGAAGCAAAACCATGAAGAAACACAGCTTACTGGCTTGAGCCTCATGGTTTATTTTCCTTACACAACCTGTCGGCCTGCTTTCTTACACAACCCAGGACCAACTGCCCAGGAGTGTCATCCCCTACACTTATCTGGGACTTTGCCTCTCAGATGTGCCTTGGAGGCCAAATGATGGCGGCATCTTCTCAGCCATGGTCCCTATTCCCAATGACCCTAGCTGGTACTATGGTGACAAAGAGAATAAGATGCCCAAGGTCACTCTGTGGATAAACACTAGTAAGTGAGGTCAGCTGACTCCCTCAATTTCAGCGGGCTGTGTGAGGAACTGCAAGTTTATCTCGGCTGCCCATTCTGCAGCATATGTAATATGATGTGTGATTCTCACATCAGCTGATACATGTATAGTTTGTTTCTTAAATTGTACTTTCAAGTGCTGGTCCAGGAGACAATAGAATTTAAAAAAGGAGACCCTCCGACCAATGTATACGCTTTTTATTTTTATTTTATTTTTTTAGAATATACACCCAATGCAAATTACACAGTGCAGCTAGCTGAGGGGTGTAATTTGTTACACAAATAAGCAAACACTATTGGGTTCCGTCTGTGGCTACTGTAGTTATAATGAAAATCTAAAAACAACTGTAATGCTTCTAACCATAAAATTATAAGGCAAGAAAGTGGATTTAGATAACTGTGTGAGCTGTAATTGTGTGTTTGTAAACTTGCAGAGAAGGCTTTCACACTAATTTAGCCCTGGCTCATTGCACACCCAAAGCACAGCTTTTACTCCATCCTGTCTTCTGCCACGTGGTCTAGACCCGAGGCGTTAGGAAATTCCATCCTCAAAAGCATGTGTTGGTTGGTGGGGGGGAGACACACATGGACAGAAAAGGAGAGCTGCAGTCTATAAGGCAGGCAGCTAGAGACACAGGATCTGCTGGAGACAGATGGCTGCTCAACAGCATCCTCAGGGGCAAGAGCTATGGGAGTCAGGGGTATTGTGCCTTCATCCATCATGGATTCAGAGAAGCGTGTCGTTTCTCCAGAACACAGAACTCAAGCTCCCAGCTCCCTGGGACCAAATGTTCTCTCTCTTCACCTCTGCCAGCTCATTGGAACCCTGACAGCAGTCCAGTCACTTCCCTTTGGCAGCCCACTGCTGCCCTGCCTTCCTACCCTAATGCTGACCTGCTTTTGTGACCATCACCATTGCTGTAGCCAAATAGCAGGCTGTAGGGAGAATTCATTTTACCCACAGTTTCCAGGGCTTTGTCCAGTATACCATGAGCTTGGTTGGAATGCCATCAGACTTGTAGGAGAAGAGGAAGTAAGCAGAGAGCGAGGAGGAGCCTGGGAGTTAGGTGCAACCTGGGACAGCACACATTCTTCCCCCAAGCCCCATCTCCTGAAGTTTCCAGAACCTTTCAAAACGGAGCCATTAGCTGAGGACCAAATATCCAACACTTGAACCTGTAGGTTACATTTCATATTCAGACCACAACAGTCTCAAGCCCTGGAAACTGAGGGCCTTATGTTTTTGAGAAAACATGGGTTTATTTAGTGCCTTGCACATTGTACATCAGGCACAGGCAAACCACCCACCTGATTATACATTTTAAGTGGGTAAATTTCATGGTGTGATGATTGTATTTCAATAAAGCTCTTACCAAAAAGAAAATAAAAAGCAAAATTTAAACAATAGGTCGAGAAACCTTGTGTTTTTTCTGGCACTCATTTTCTTGAGCTCTGGGAACCACACAAAGGAGATTCATGAGACTGAGTGCACCAAGTCCTTCCCATTCTCCCTTCCCTTGTCTTATCTACTCTCTGGAGCCTCCCACAGAGGTGGCTGAGTGAAGTTGATCCCAGAAAGGCCACCGCAGCTACTGGCAGAGTTGGATGCTCTTGTTCTCAAAACTTGATTATCATGTCCACAAATGCTTGGGGTCCATGGTCCACATTTGCAGCGTGGGTCATGAATCTGGAAGACAGAAAAGCACTCTTAAAAGTCAAACTGCTAAATGACAGCAACAGGCCAATGTCAATTCCGAGAAGCCTACATGCCACAGGTAAGGAAATGTGGTCTGATGATTGGGGTTTAAGGGCCCTGATAGATCAATAGGACGGAAGTGTTTGGAGTAACTATTCTGTTCCCTTGAAACATGCTGTACGGATAACTGTGGACATATCCTTTTACAGAGGGGTGAATGAAAGAGATGTTTTCTGAGAGTTTCCTACTAGTATGTATGTCCCTAAACTTCCAATATCCTGAGAGGGACTGCAGAAAAAAAGGACAAACGTGCAAAACATCTTATAATGATGAACACAGATGTTGAAAACTATTTAAAATAGAAATATGGCTGCCATATATGGAAAGATGTACCTCAGTACAGAAACATATGGACTCTAGGTGTCTCCATTCCATCTTGGGATAACAGTGGTGTGGGTTCTGTGAGTCAGGCACAGTGATGAGCCACAGCTTGACTTGGGTATAGACTCACACTGAACCCTTTAGATTTTAGACATCAGACTCCTCTGATAGCCAGGCAAGTTTTTTTTCTCTTTCTCTCTTTTTTCAGACCTGGTTTATGATGCTGATCATCAACCTTCTGAAAGGGAAAAGCAAATCATTTTCATACAAGAAGAAACACAAGCAGCATGAAGCCTGGACAACTCATAAAACACAGCGTGGAAGAGATTAGTAAGGTCTGGGGAATCGCTGAGGGGTGAGCCAACCACAGAAGAACGCAGGCAGCAGTCTGAGACACCTCTAAACTGAAGGCAACAAAAACCTCGGGATTTATTTGTGCACAGGGAAGAAAAGTCTTCAGAAAAATCTATGTATCAGAGGCCCCCAGGCCCCGGTGGTTTAGCTGAGAATAAAATGTCACCTTCTGTTTTGCTTTCAGAATAAATGGAGGAGTGAGGCAACTCTCAGTTCAAAATCCAGGGTGAGATCTCAGTGGGAGGAGAGTTCACTAGCAATGGCTGTCCCAGGCCACTTGGATGCCAGCACACAGCTTGGTGGCTGCTGGTGGTGTTCATACACCAGTTGAAGAAAAGTAAAGACTGACCACAAGGCATGTCTCAGCATGTCATAAATCAGGTCAGTACATGTGGGTCAAAGGTCATCAAGGGTTCTCGGGAACAGATGAGGACAGGCAGGTATCCCCCAGGGCCAAGTCAGGAAGAACGGTATAATCCAAGTAGATGTGGGAGCCACATGGACTTTCATAGCTGTGCTTCCACTATACAGCCCTAACCTCTCAGAAGTCAGAACCAGGCTAGAAGCAGCTTGTTTAATGTGTACAGCACAAATACAGAGCTAAGACAACTTGGGGGGTTGGGTTACAAAAAAGAGTGTCAATAGAACATTGTATGTGAAGGGCAAAGAGCAAACCATTAAGCTTCCTGTCTTTGCTGCAGGTTTCCAGGGCTGCTTATATGGATATCTCCTCCTTCCTCCTCCCCTCCTTCTTTCCCTCCCTCCCTCCCCTTCCTCTGCATCCCATTCCCATCCTCCCTCCCTCACTTCCTGCCTGTCTCCCTCTCTCCTTCCCTTCTTCCCTACCCCTTCCTCTTTTTCTCTATTGCTTTTGAAGGCTACCTTACTTGTTATACCCTTGTCTTTAGTTCCAGCACCTTTGTGAGATAGTTATATAAGAATGTAAAGTTTTGTTGTGTGATAGTTTGGTTGCACTCTGATGCTCCTGAGACTGCCAATAAAGTTTCTTGACTCAGAGGGTGGAGCTAGCTACTAGCTGGCCAAAGTTAGCCGTAGAGGTTTTGGAGGACCCAGGACATATAGAGAGACACAGGAAGTAGTAGGGTGGGGTTTAAAGGCCCTTTGGGACTAAGGAAGGAAAGAGAGGGGAGAACACTGGTCACTTCTCTGCTGCTTTTCTAATTATTCAGGTTCTTACCCTGATATCTGACTCCTGAGTTTTTACTGATAAAGGATAATTAAACAAATGCTTCAAAAGTTGGCCACCTATTTATCTTATGGAATATTTTATTTATTCTTGGATAATTTCATGCATGTATGTAGTGTATTTTGACCATATCCACCTACTTCTCTCACCTTTCCCATCTATGAGTTCCCTCCTAGATTCATTCATCATTTTCTCAAAACTTTTTTTAAAAATTATTTTGTGTATGTGGGTGTTTTGCCTGCAAAGATGACTATGCACCTCATGTATCCAGTGTCTATGGAGGCCAGAAGCGGGCATTGGACACTTTGGAAATAGATTATAGATGATTGTGAGCTATGTATGCTGTGTGTGCTAGAAATTAAGCATGGTCCTCTAGAAGAGCAGCCAGTGCTCTTACCTGAGAGCCATCTCTCCAGCACCCACCCACTCTCCTTTTAAAATAACCCGTTGATTTTCAATGAGTTCATTGCATGAGCTTGTGTGTGGGGTCATTTACTAAGACATAGACCATTTAACCAATGGTTATACCATGGGAGAAAAATGGCTCCCTGTCCCCCAGCAGCCACTGACTTCCAGTAACTCCTCAGCTAGAAGTTGGCCCTCAAAAGTCTCTTCAATACTTATGCTGGAAGGTTGACAGTCTTGTACAGATGATAAGAGCTGCTATGAATTCATGAGTGTGACAGCCATTGGTGTCCAGAGATCATGTTCCCAGAGCCCTCTTCAATCCCAGCTCTTACATTCTTTCTGAAGTATTTCTTTTACAAGAATTGCATTTGCTTCTTCTGATACACCATTTTCCCCCTGGACCCTTTAGAATTGTGGGAATCAATACATCCTCAAGCACTGAGCAGCTGACTATAGTTGATCTCTTCTGTGAATTAATAACCAAATTTGCATATTTGCTAGAAAGCTATTCCTCTAACCCAAACTGCGGTTCACACTGCAAGGTCTGGAGGTTCTATCACATGAGTACTTCTCAGGTTTTCTCTGACTAGAGTGATAAAATTTAATGTCCATGCAAAGAGCTTGCAAAGTAAAAGGGGGCTGTCCTTGTTGACTTTTCTGTTTTGGAGAAGTACTGCAGGCTGAGTTATTTAAAAATGGCGAAGCTTATCTGGTTCACAGCTCTGGAGTCTGAGCAAACCAAGGTCATGGGGCCACATGAGGCGGCCATCTTTCTCTTTCTTCACTTGAGAGCAGGGATCACACAGTAAGAACATACATGGAGAAGACTATAGCTGCTTTATTATAAACCCACTCCCAGGAACAGCGGTGACCCATTTATGAGGCTGGAGACTTGATCTACACATTTCTTTTTTTTTTTTTAACTTTATTTATTTATTTATTTGCCTTGGTGTTTGCCTGGAACTGGAACTACAGACAGTTGTTAGCTGCCATGTGGGTGCTGGGAATTGAACCCGGGTCCTCTGGAAGAGCAGACGGTGCTCTAAACCACTGAGCCATCTCTCCAGCCCTGATCTACACATTTCTTAAAGTCCCCACTGCTGAGGACTTTACACTGGGGAGTAAAATTCCACACATGCACTTTTGGAAGCATTCATGTTCCAACCACAGCAGGAGACCATGAATAATTATTTGTGAGTAATAAAAGTGGGCTGAGATGTACAGTCATCTTATGGCTCAATCTACTTGCTGATCTCTCCAATAGAAGACGAGATTTGAAAGTTTGTTTTCTTTAGTCTTGGGAGGAAACACCTGTAATGAATACATTTTTTTACCTGGTGAACACTCCTCTATATGCAACCTTTAATTCCAGCACACAGGAGACAGAGGCAGGGATCCCTGTTGAGTTTAAGTTCACCCTGGTCTACACAGTGAGTTAAAGGGCAGCTGACGTTGCATAGTGAGACCCTATCTCATATTTATTATTATCATCATCACCATTATCACACTACTTCTCACACACTGAATCTTCAATTACAGAATCTCCTTCTGGATCTTCAGCTGCAAAGTCATATTAATAAAAAAGTGTGGTAACACATACCTGTAACTTGGAGGGTAGAGGCAAGAAACAAGCCTAAGCTAAAGCAGTGTAGTTGGAAGTTTCTGTCTGGTTTTTGCCCCCAGGGTCTGTATTGCAGTGCCAAATAATCATACAAAAGCTTATATTAATTACAAGCCTATTTTTATATGGCTCAGTTTTATTACTTGCTCACTCTTATGCTTCCAGTCAACCCAGATTTCTATTTATGTTTAGCCACATGGCTTGGTACCTTTTTGCTCAGTGTGCATTCTCATCTCACTTTCTCTGCATGTCACTCACTGTCATCTGTTCCTCTGCTCTTCTGCTTCCCAGAATTCTCCTAGTCTGGTAGCCCTACCTCTACTTCCTGTCTAGCTACTTATCAGCATTTTATTAAACCAATATTTACAATGACAAATATTTACAGTGTACAAAAGCATAATCCTCTAGCAGGGCAAAACTCTGGTAATAAGTCTCTGTGTCATTGTTTATGAGCTGGCAGCCCAAAGAAAAAAATGCATCTACATAAGCTGTGTCTACAAAACTTTCTAAATGTTTAGAAGGTTTCAATGAGTTCAATCAGTGTATTATCATCAAACCAATCTAATTACCATCATTCTCGGTGTGGTAATATTCACCTCCAAGACCAATGAATGCAATGATACCTACACAAGAAAAAAATGTCCTGCACACTGGGACTATTGTATTGGGATTATGCTGGTAATGTAAATATTTGTCCTGCCTATGGATTTAATCAAAGCTGGTTGGCCAAAGGCAAACAGGAAGTGTGGGTGGGGCTACCAGGCTAAGAAAACTTGGGAACATCTCTGAGCAGAGACAGATGCTAGACAGATGCCAGACACAGATGTCAGAGTCCCAGGAGCTGCCAGGAGACACAGAGGAAATGCTGCACTGAAAAAAGGTACCAAGCCACAAGACTGAACAAGATGGGTTGAGTTCAGATGAAGGAGCTGGCAAATTATAAATCTGGGCTGTAGGTCAATCAACACAAAATTAATATAAGCTTGTGTGTAATTTTTTGAGGCTAAGCAGGGCAGAGAGTGAAACTAAACCTTTGATCCAGACCCAGAAAGTCTGAGCCAGAACCATTTACAACAGACTACTACTTCACATGGTTGGTTATATGGAGAAGTGAGTTGAGAAAAACAGGTATAGAATGGAATGGAATTTACAGCATAGCATCACTATGTACATAATATCCCCAAAGAGATATAAAAGGTCAAAAAACCAACAGGTCCTTGAGAACTGATCTTGTCTAAGACTGTTACTGAATGCCATGTAGTCATGAGTTTTACTACCTATTATGTCCTTGAATGAGCTCCTCGACTTTTGGCAAAGAGAAGACATACTTCATCCATTGATAAAATCAAGACAGGTTGTCCCAGTGCATAACCTCTAGAGATCCACCAAGGTCATGGTAGTCAGAAGTTTCCGGCCTGGCCTAGTGCCAAGATCCAGACCAGCAGTCCAAAATAATATAAATAATCATACAAAAGTTTATATTAATTACATACTGTTTGGCCTAGGCTCAGACATATTACTTGCTAACTCTTTCTCTTAAACTAACCCATGATTAGCCAAGTGGCTTTGTACCTTTTCTCAGAGCAGCATTTCCATCTTCTTTCCACTGTCTGCCTGGCATCTCTGCTCTGCTCTTCCTCTTCCCAGAGTTTTCTTAGTCTGGTAGCCCCACCCACACTTCCTGTCTGCCTTCTGGCCAATCAGCTTTTTATTAAACTAATAGGAGGGACAAATATTTACAAAGTATAAAAGTATAATCCCACAGCAGGTCATGTTGTTCATTGAACAGAAAGCACTAGGCAGGGAATTGAGAGCTTTTGATGTCCAGCAGGACATCACTGCCAATTCTCAAGTGTCTCAAGACAATAAAGCTAACCCTTGAGGCTTCTGTGATGATCACTGTCACAGAAGAAAAGAAGACCCAGTTTGACTGGGAACACCTTCAAAAGGACATGCTGGTATGATCTTAACCTAAAACAGTAAACAGCAAGAGTGCACACTGGAAACTAATGAGATACCATTACTGCTTTCCCTTCCTAGCTTGTGAATAAGATTAGGAAGGGAAACTTTCTCCAGCACAAGGTTCAGTATCTGTGGCCATATAGTTCAATTCCTTGTGTGTCCTTGACAGCACAAGTGCAGGGGTGAAATAGAACATCATAGTGGCATCTTCCTTTGTCCCCAACTGGCCAAATGAAGAACCTTTTGAAAGCCATCTCATAGTCCTAACCCTGGGAAAATTTTTTTCATTGTTCATGCCTTGTGGTCCTTTTGAAGAAAAAATCAGTTTACACTCCCAGAGAATGCATTCTTTCTCTGCTATTTCTACATAGCTTCCAGGATGTGAAAACCACCATGGCTCCCTATCATGGCTGCTTTCTTTCCTCTCATAAACACTCAGCAGTAATCATGGCGCTGTGGTTGCTGTGGGGCTTGCTCAAGCATCCCTCAGCTGCTTGGTCTGTAGAGCCAGATTATCACATTTCATGCCAGATCTGGTGAGCAAGCAGACACTCTGCTGGCCTCCTGCCTGCAGGCTTTTCCTTTATCTTCCATAAGTATCTGACATAGCATAATGGACACAGAATTAGAATGGTAAGGTCACTAATGATCCTGAGGCCTGGGACCTTCTTTAAGGTAAAAATGAGTTATTTAAAAACATGGCTGTATCTGAGAATATATGTGGCAGGGCCTTCCTGAGTGACTATGGTGGACATAAATTGTAGTTAAATGCACTCTTAACAGAAGAAAGCAAAAGGAAATTTGACAGACAGACATGAGATAGCAACAGGACCAAGGATGCAGAGCATAGAGTGTGGAGCAGCTGCTGGAAGCTACTCAGTGCTAGAAGCAAGCAAGTATCTACTTCAGGAGGGACCAGTGCCCTCCCCACACACCCTGACTTTAACCTTCTTTTAAACTTTAAAACTTTAAACAGGTTTTCAAAACTGTAAGAGTTATGTAATGGTGTGTTAGGGCATTTTGTTTGTTGCAGCAGCCAAAGGAAACTGATATACTGGATCAGACCATTAGTATGCCAGTTTCCTGAAGTCACTGCCACATGAATCTCAACACAGAAATCACTGTGATAATGCTGAGAAAGGTCTAACCTGGGAACTCTTAGACACTCTTGTGCCACTTTGACCTCTTCAAATCACAGAAGAGGAAAATAAAACCTCTGGTGGATGTTCAGACAGGAATTCCAGTGTTGCCCAGGGCTCCCTACACTAACTGAGCAGTACACTGCACAGAATGTCCTCCCAGCATGCAGTACCAACAAGATTTTATCTGTCTGAAGTGGGACAGCTTAGTTCATTTTTCTGGACATCAGTTTCATGTTTGAGAATAGAGTTCATAAAACACTTGTATCATCCAGAAGAGAAGGGAGGAGACACAGGAAGGCCTGCCACAGCGGGCTGCATCCAAAGTTTTCCCGTATATTTCTTTCTACCCAGATAAAATTTCTCCCTTAATTTTTCAATATCTTGTGACCTTTATGACCCAAACATGCCTGGCTTTTCTCTCAAAAGTAAATTACATAAAAAGAACTGGAAGGAGCTGCAGAGGCAGCTCTTCAGTTAAAAACTCTGAGAGAGGGCTCAGTGACTAACAGCACTTGATGGTCTTGCAGTGGACCCAGGTTCAGGTTTCAGCACCCACACATCTCAACAATGATCAGCAACCACAGTTATTGTGGATCTGACACCCTCTTCAGGCACCTGACGGTACTGCACACACAGTACACATACATGAATACAAAGTAAAACAGACATATACACAAAATAAAATAAATCATTAAAAATATAAAAATAGGGGCTGGAGAGATGGCTCAGAGGTTGGGAGCGCTGACTGTTCTTCCAGAGGTCCTGAGTTCAATTCCCAGCAAAACCACATGGTGGCTCACAACCATCTATGATGAGGTCTGGTGCCCTCTTCTGTAAAACTGTATGCATAATAAATAAATAAATCTTTAAAAAAAAAAATATAAAAATAATGAGAGCTAGTGAGTCATAGATCCTTCTAAAAACTTTTAATTATGATCGTCACAGCAGATCTACCTTAATTTAGTCACACCATTTCTCTCTAAAGGGATTTTCAACTCCAGAAAAGTATATTCTAGAGTAAAATATAAACAACAAAATCCAATTATGAAAAATTTTTTTTATAAATTTAAACATTAAATGCCTGATTTTTTCAAATTTTTAAGTAAATGAAAGAAAAATATTCTTTTTCTCATATATATATTTTTCAATCTAAACTTAGCATTCAATACAACTCTATAAATGGGAAAAATGCTATTTGAGGGTCTTAAATATGCTTTATAGATTCAGGAATTTTAAAAATATCATTAATATAAGCCAAGTTGAAAAAAATGGCAGTTTCTAGAACCTAAATTAAATTGGTTGTTGTCCAAGACTTTTTTGCATTAGGAGATGCCAGGAAATCAAATGGATCATTAATCATTTTCTACAGGTATTTGGAGTCTCCATAAACCCAAGGATAAAGTGGCCAGGGATCAGTGTGCAGAGACTAAGCACAGATGAAAGAGTCAAATGCAGGGGGCGCAGAAGCTGGGGTGTTCTGAAAGACTCACTAGGAGCCTGAGACAGCTCCCAGTCAGTACAGCAGTTGCCTCTCGGGGCTTTTGGGTCATTGCCTATAACAGAAGAGAAGTGAATTAGGTGTTTTTGAATGTTATTTCAGGTCCAGTTGCCCAAGAATGACGCAAAGGTCAAGGAGAGAAGTAGACAGAAGAAGCGTCCCCAAAGTTATCATGTCTGTGAACTAGAATTTGGAGGATTCATAATGCAGTGGGCTTGGACCTAAGCTGGACACCCACACCTTCTGTAAGAGGTCCCCCCAATACCTAATAGGATCCTATTATAAAAGCCCCCATCCCAGGGTGTTTCTAATTCCTTTTGATTATTGATGTTCCTCATTGCATGCACCACCATGGGGACTAGCCCCTTTTCACTATGTGTGCCTGCTTAAGGTCTGTCTTCACTCACAGCCTGAGTTCTCAGAGAACAGGAACATCTCACTACTCTAGAGAGAAGGCCAAGGCCTATGCTGCATGAGAGACAATGACTGTTAGACTTAATCCATTCTGCTCTTTGGAAAAGAATCTGTTGTCTACACTAGAACAGGAGTCTTTTAGAATGCAATGGTCATTGCTCAGTGTAGGTCACACCATTGGCTTCTGGGGATAAAAAGGGAATCTCTCATTCTGGCCTGTCCCTGTCTCCCCCTTCCCTCCCTCTGTCTCCATTCCATACTCACGAGACCCCCAGCAAGACCACCATGGAGCTGACTTCCCAATGCAAAGGCAAAGGTTTCTTTTATTCAAGCCTGGGCAAGGGTCTTGTCCAGCACTCCAATTATGGCGAGGGAAGGAGGAAGCCCTGAGCCCTGATTACAAAGTGCTTATATAGGGAAAAAGCACAAACAGGGAGCTATATGTCTTGGCATTCTAGGATTGGGTAAAGGGACATAGGGTGAGGTAGCCTTTTAAAATTATTGGTCAGGCTATAAGTGTAAAACTGCTAATGGTAAACCATAGGACACTGAAAGGATTTACGGCAGGACATCTGGCCTTTGCTGAACTTTACTACTGTGCATCCTGTTTGGCTGTGTCTGGGATGTTTGCCTTGAACTTGACTGTCACAGCACATTTTGGGGTTTGAGTTCAGCTCCCAGTCACCAGATGCCTCAGGATGGAGGCCTGTTCTCAGAATGGTGTTGGTTCTGCTCTTCCACCCAAAACCTCCTCTCCATTTCTTCTCATTCACATCTACTCCCACATTCTATGGCTTCTGCACCCCCCTCCCCATCTCTGGCACATACAAAATTTGCTCCCAGCCAATACCATTGCTCTTCCTGGGAAGAATCTTGTGTTAACACATGCACAACACATACCCCTAGAAGTGCCATGCCTTTCCTCTTCCCATGTACCTGTCACAGCACACACAAGTTCATCTTTTCTTCTGAGTGTGCACATCTCTCATGTCCACTCTCTTGTCAGGTCTGAGAAATCAGGTGTAAATTGCCTTCTGCTTTGTCCTGAAACCCTCCAACCACAGTTTGGGAACGTGGTTCCATATTTAGATATGTGAGTCTCTAAAATACCCTAAGAAATTGTTTTTTAACCCCACTATCATGGGTTAAAAAGGCTTTCTTTAAAAACTGATCACATCTAACTATAAAACCATGCTTCTTTCAAACAGTTAACCATATCAGAGACTGGCAAGGAAGACTTCCCTGAGATGTGACCCTGTGAGCAGTGGGAGTGTCCTTCTGGCCTGTCTCTTTATCCTCCCTCATTCCAACCAGAATGCTTTAATTTGGAGAAAATAATGGACCTCAAGAGAAAAAGGGAAGGGGATGGCAGCCACAGGGGCCAGGGAATTTCAGTTCTTGTCTGGTTACCATTTAGGGCCTGAGAGGAAACAGCGAGAGCCAAGGAACTTGGCGCATGCAACTTTTCTTTATTCTGTTTTTTTAAAAAAGAAAATTCCTCAAAATACTGTTCTTCAGCTTGCAGCAAAAAATGTTTTCTGCATTATTAAGAATCTAAAACCAGTGTTTCTTCAATCTTCTGTAAACTGACAATAAAAACATTTGTTACTCGGAGGGGAAAGATGAGCTCAGGGTTGAGAGATTTCATGATAAAGACATTTTCATGAAGGGTGGGAGAATCACAATACTGATCTCCAGCAAGTTAAAGAATTCAGGAGACATCTCAGCACTACCAGGCCAGATGGAGGAGGAATCTCAGACTTCCAAATGGGTGTGACATCTCAGTGTTGACCAGGAGGGAGAGAATTACACCAGCAGGCTTTCAGGTAAAACGCACAGGTTCTTAGAAAGGAAAGTGTAGAAAGAAGTTCAGAGAAAGTGAAAGGTCAGTTATATGGACCATGGGAAGAATCGGACGGCAAAGCTTATCCATCAGAACATGCAGAGGAGTGAGACCAAAGAGAGGCTGCCTGAGATAAGAGAAAAATGTAAACACAATCTCCAGCAGCCTGTGTTCCAGCACAGGAGAGAATGTCCATCAGCAGCGCAGGAATGTGATACTTTGGAGCCAGGAGGGTGGGTCTACTCCAGATCTTATCCTCACTTATGCTGTGGAGCCAGAAAATGGGAAAAATGAAGCTAATGAGTGAACTCTCAGTGTTCTCCCCATATGCACCTCCCACCACCTCTTAGAGGAAGACAGAGGGGCTGTGCTTGTTTCTCATTCCAGCCTGACCTGGGGTAGCGAGCCCCAGTCCTCTAGCCTTCCCTTTCTCATGTATAGGGGAGGTGCTTACAGCCCCATCCTAGGTCCTGGAGGCCCCTAGCATCTGGGACATGTGCCACACGTAAAAAAGCAGAGATAGCCAACACCAACCCCGCTGTTCTCTAGACCAGCTTGCTGCATTGCCAGGAGACCCAGCTTCTTTGAAGTTCACGTTTGTCTTTATATAAATGCAAGAAACAATAGGAAATTACCTCTGTGGTGGAGAGATGCTCAAAGGTGCCTTTGGACTTAACAGTGGGGTTTCCAGCACAGTGGGAAGGATTCCCACTGGAAGCCGTGCCAGCATCCAGTCCCCACCCAGCTACTGAGTGACATCTCCTAACAGCAAGGATCGAAGAATGGTGAAATAGAGTTCAGCAAATATGAGCTGCTATGACAACTTATAATTGTCAGTCCTGACCCAGAGACTTGAAGGAGTAAAGTAAGCAAATGGCCCTCACTGGAGATGCGGGTTCTCACCAGTTACCTCCACTCAAAGTCTTAGTTTTAAATAGTTTACATGTCACATAAGCAATTTCAAAGCTGGTGCCATTTTGACAGTCTGCACAGCTGACCAAATCCATAGAGGGGTAGCTGAGGAAAGACCTACTGGGTAGGCTCATGATCTCATGTGTGCTTAAGTGTAGTTAATAGCACATTGGCTTGAAATATTTTTAAGCACTTGGTCTCACATCTGTAGGATATAAGAAACTAGTAGTGAGGTTCATGTCACAAGGAAGCAAGCCCCATTTCACTTCAGGTTTTAGGGTCTCACTGTATATTCTGTTTCCTGGAAAAGAACAACGTTTTCCAGATGGATTTGGCTCTAGCTGCCCAGCACAGCCTGTGTCTTCCAGATTCACCACTGGCCCTCACATCTGGTTTCAGAAGGGAATCACCACTCACCATGCTGCTAAGTTTTCAGTTTGATTTCTTAAGTGAAACCCTGAAATGATGTTCAGATCTACACCTCACAGATGTTTCAGGTGAAGTAAATGGAGCACGCACTATCCCCTCAGTACTCAGCTGTAATGAACTGAAGACAATTCATATGATCAAAGAACTGAGCCCACAGCACTGACTGGGCATGATCTATATGCTGAAGTCATAATCTGTTAAGAATCAGAAGAATGGGGACTGGAGAGACAGCTCAGTGGTTAAGAGCAATGGATGCTCTTTGAGAAGACCCAGCACCCACATGACAGCTGAAAGCCATCTGTAAGTCCAGTTCTAGGAGATACAATGTCTTCCTCCAGCCTCTGTGGAAACCAAGCACACAAATGGTGCACAGACATAAATGCAGGCAGAATACCTGTAGATATAAAATAAAATTTTAATTTTAATCAAAGAGAAGGCAGAACACACAAATATAGGAAATGGTCCCAGGTGGCGCCAGGACTTGGCTGCATCTCTCCTTGATAAGGTAGTTTGTAAACTTTCCTATTTCATTTCAAGGCCTGTTCATTTTAAAATTCCAGAACTCAATGCTGAGAAAGGACAATAGTGGATTTGGACATACACTTTAGCCCAGATTCACAGCCACGGGCAGCCCGGTGCTTCGCCCCACTACCCGGTGCTTCTCTCCCCACTGAACAGTTTTACCACCCTTCACCTTGCAGATAAGAACCAAAACAAAGTGATTTTCCCCTCAGACTAAATTGAACTTTAAAAGACGCTTCTTTCTAAACTAAACCTCACTGGTGCCTTAAAGAAATCATATGGAAGTGAAACATGTCCCATCTGCAATGTTTAGTTGGAGTTTCACCGAACTCTCATTCTGGGAGAGAGAAGCCTTCTTGCTGAACATTCACAAAGTAACACATCTGCAAATGAAGGGTGCTATTAGCTAGGAACTGAGGTTGGGATGATGCAACAAAAAAGACAAGTGCAGTGACTTAAAATGAATCAAGTGAGGAGTTAGTGATGACTGGTGTGACATCTCTACAGTGTCATCAGAACACAGACTCCTGTCCTTAGCTCCGAGCTTTCAAACCTAGAGGGTTTGAAAAACATTGTATCCACTGAAATAATTGCAATGGCTCTCCAGGATAGAAGACAATAAAGGGTTCAAGACAAAGAGGTTTGTAACAGTTAAAACAACTATCTAAAACTCTTTCACTATAGGCCCTACATAGTCATTTTTCTAAGGTCTCTTTGACTGGAACTGACCACCCTGCATGAGTTTATGCTGGCATGTTTTTGTGTCCTCTACATGCATTGTCTTCAGAAGCCAGAAGAGGGTGCTAGAGTTACACATGCTTGTGAGTTGCCGTGTGGATTCTGGAAACCAAACCCAGGTCCTCTAGAAAAGCATCCAGTATTCTTAACTGATGAGCCATCTCTAACATCTTCATTTGGGGGGGCAGGAATACATGGAGGTACCCTGGCAAATCTTCTTTGTCCAGTCTTCTAACTACATAGAAGGCACACATCTAGGAGAAGTACATAGAGAAACCTACACAGTGAAGAGAGCCACAGTGACAACAGCAAAGGTCGGCAGGTACCACAGCATTCCTGTTGACACATCCTCCACACTGATGTGCTGCAAAGACTGGGGAATTCAAAATGTACCAGTCACTATTTGTAAACACACAATTAGGAATCCACCTGACATCCTCCTATGGTGTTCTTGATTGTTCTTGTGTGCCATGTAAACCATCATAACCAGAAAGAGGGAAGAGACCAGAGAAAAGCTACACAGGTTGAGGTAAATTGATTTTATGGCACCTCCCACGAGTGTCTCCACACAACAAGGGTTAGTCAGTGCCACACTTGGTCTTTGTGGGCATCAAACTCCACAGCCACACTTGAACTCCTGGTAAAACCTCTGTCTTCCTTCTCATATGTCATCTTCCACTGACTTTGAGCTCCCTGTGAGTCTGTTCCCTGTTTTAGGGAATTCTAATCTACCTGAGAAGATTAAAAGGTGCCTTTATGCCTTTGAAACTCATCCAGCCCGTGCAGTAGCTTTGCCCATGGCAGCTGTTGAAGTATGTTAGCATCAAAGAGGGCAGTAAGCATTTGGGTTCCTCTCGCTGCATATTTTCACTTCAGAGGCAGCTGAAAGAGCCATATAGATGAAGAGGAAGCTGTGAGCTGTTTGGGAGGGTGTGACATGGACAGAGGGTCTCCTTCCACCTCCCCTTAGGATGCACAAACAAATCACCTTGGTGTAATTCATCTGTCACACACAAATAGACTCTTTTGTGGAAAGATCTAGAACACAGTGAATCCAGAGAGTCAGACTTGCCCACCTTGGGCTCTAAGTCAGAGGAAGATAAATCAGCTCTTCCCCTTCTGGGAGGAGATCACACCAGGCTTAAAAACAAGACTTCTACTTTGCTTCCTGGGGCTGGGAGCCCTGTCCTCTCTGTAGGGACAGGGTATCTTTCCTTTGAAATTCCACAGATGCCTGGCTTTTTTCTCCCCTGGATGCTAATCTACTGTCCTGAGAGGATCATTTATATTTATTACGTGCCAAACCCAACACCCAGCACATAATTCAAGATAACCCCCTCATAAATTCTGTGATGGGCTTTATATATCCCAGATGGGTAGACGTTTTGATCTTTAGAACAGCACAGATTTTTATAATTCACACAGCGCCCTACAATGCACACAGCACTGTTGCTGGGGTTTCCTGTGGAGCCCCTGTGTGCTGGGAGATTAGAGCAAAGACAGTGAATGACAGAGAAGCTTGAGGAATTTGTTCTAAGAATATGTTCATAAATGTTTTTGGATGCATGTGATTTATTCTTTAAGGATGGCCTGTGTGGGGCCTGGAGACATGTCTTGGTATGTAAGAGCATGAACTGTTTTCTCTTCTAGCGGATCTGAGTTCTGCCCCAGCACCCATATCAGGCAGCTCACAACCACTTCTAGTTCCAGGGGGCCTTCTTCTGACCTTTGTGTACACTTGCATACACATGCACACCTCTGCACACCCACACAAAGACACACATATATGTAATTTAAAATAAAAATAATGTCCTCTCTGACTCTTTGCAAGAGCTTAAGGTCTAAACAGAAAAGATTTGTCTGTAAAATGCCTGGAAGTAACAGAAAATGTTCTCTGTCCCACACCCAAGGCCTTTTCTGAAAAGAACTAGAGCTCTTTATATCTAGTCCAGGAGAGTGGCCCATCCAATACACTGCTTTAAAGCCCAATACACAGTTAGAGCAATTACAGGCTTTCAAAGGGTGCTTTTAGTGTATTAGTAGTCTAAGTAAATAAGATTAGTTGCTGGGGTAAACAGGTCTAAATCTCAGGGGCTAACTTAACACAATAAACATTTCTTGATAGCCCTCGGCCTCCGTCTAGCAGCCTTAGAAGAGGGTTCATTCCATCTGTGCTTCCTGTTTTCTCTGTCTCTTCTGAATATGTTATACTTAGCCAGGCTATGAGCACCATGTTAGGATGCTTGGTAGGGGTTGGTTTTTGAAGGAAACCAAAATAATGGCTGATATGCCAGATATTCTGATTTGTATGTTCTCAATATGACATTTAACACAGGGGATTGTTAGGTTTAATTTAAAACTTTTAGTATATAAAAATACCAAAAAAGAAAGAATGAAAGAGAGAGAGAAAGAAAGAGATAGTGAGAATCCTTCTCTCCATAAAAGCAAGACCTAGCAATGACCCCACTTCTCTCTGGAACTCATCCATACCTTCCCCTGAGATGGTGAGGAAGCACTGAACTGGAGTCTCTGCAGTTGTATACAATCCTTTGCCAAAGGTGTTAAACACAGCCAAGATCAAAAGAAGCCAGTCACAGGGGACCATAGATGACATCATCATTCAATCCTTATGAAAAGTCCAGGACAAGTTAATGTACGGTGTCAGGAACACACTAGCTACTTCTGGGAGGACTTGGGATGTGAATACTACAAACCACACAGTAGAAATGGGACGTGGCTACCGTTACACATCACACCTACCAGTGAGGTAAAACCATTGAATTCTGCAGTGCAGTGGCTTCTGTGGTATACATAAATAAACATTTTTGTTAAATAGCTTCTTTTGAAGGTAGGATTAAGTTCAATGGTGTGGTGTCCCCTCTTGCAGTGGTTTCCTTTCAATGTTGTCTCCTAGTTAGAGGCCTGGTACTTGAGAATTGGAAGCTCCAGCCGTAGGGAGGTTCACAGTATATCTGGACCTAGGTTTCTTATTCTATAAAATGGGAAAATTTATTAAGACTAATAGTTGATTAAATTGATTAAGATAATAAATTTGAACTGGACATGGTGGTAAACACCCTTTATCTCAGCATTCAGGAGACAATGGCAGGCAGATATTTCTGTGGGTTGATGGCCAGGCTGGCCTATAAAGTAACTTCTAGGCAATCCAGAGCCTGTCTAAAAACACAAAAATGGACAGGCTTTGAATTTGAAAGTCCATGGCAATGCAGGCCTGTGGTTGGCTCTTAGCCAAAATATATTCAGATTTTTTTTTTAAGGGAAATTAAATTTCAAAATTCAGATAACTCAGTGAAATTTTGTTAAAAACTTGAACAGATACTTTTTTCAAAAAAATATTTAAATTGTCATAATAATATAAAAATATGTTCAGCATTACTAGTTACCAGAGAAATACAAAGCAAAACCACCTGAGATATATCTACTTATTCAACAGAGGGGCTAAAATTTAAAGCTGAGTCAATTAACTGCAGTGGTGTAGAATACTCCAGTGAACTACTCCTGTTTAAAATTGTATAATAATTTTGAAAACACTCTGATTAACTTGAATCTATGATCCCAAAACAGCATATCCCTACTTGACATATTCCAAGAAAAACTGATGCATGAGCTTAATCATCAAAAAACTCTGACATACTATTTTATTCAGAGTAAGAAAAAATTGCCAATAGCCCAACATCCTTAGTAGGAAAATGTGTAAACTGTGGTATATCCATGTGAAATGAAGTAACACTGAGCAATAAAAAACACAATAGATTGGAGGGATGCTCAGTGATTAAGATGAAGTAGTGCTCTTGCAGATGACTCAGGTTTAATTCCTAACACCAGCATCAGGCAGCTCACAAGTCCCTGTAACTCCAGCTGCAGAGGATCCTGTATCCTCTCCTACCTCTATAGGCACCTGCACTCAAGTGCACATAACACTCCCCAACACACACACACACACACACACACACACACACACACATAATTAACTTTTATTTTAAAATAGAATATGGGTATATGACATAAATTTCAAAATGTCCTAAATGAGCTCAAGTGTAAGAAGCAAACACCCATGCAAGCTTCATTTTGTGCTAAGTTCTTAAGCATCAAAGTTCTTAAGCATCAGTGTCAGAGCAGGCCAGCCACAGCCTAGAGTTGGAAGACTTGAGGTAGTAGCTCACTTGAAGAAACACAATGTCTAACGTCATAGAATGGTCTTGTGTGTAAATCAAGACACATACATGCCCAAAAAATCCCTTGTTAAACACTCATAATTTGTGCATAAGGCTGAATATAATAAAATAGTATTAACATAAAAACAAAGAAAAGGGGCTGAAAAGAGAATAGACACTGTTCTACCCTGTGCTTTGGAGATGAAAAGCTGGGGTACATATGTGTTAACTGTCTGTATTTTATCCAATGACATTATGCAAGATGTTAAAAATTTATCTCTAGTCTGTGTCTGCCAAAGACAAACCCACCATCAGCCATTCCCAGTGTCCATTGCCTAAGTCAAAATATTCCATATTGAATGAAAAAAATAAAAGTCAAATAATTAATCTCTAAGCCTAGATGTGCTTAGATCACACTGTTCAGAAGCTGTATGAAGCTTCTGGAAACAGGAAATAGAGCACATGTACAACATCTCAGGGAAGAGCCAAAATAGATGAAAATGCAAATGAAGCTATGGGAAAAAATCATGGGATGCATTTTTCTTTAAGATCCAAAATTAGGCTGGCCAAAACTTGGGAGGGAAGGAAATGGGAATCCTAGAGCAGAATGGCCATCAAAGGCAAGGGAAACAGACATAGGAGGCAATACATGATGAACAGAAGGAAGATGTCAAGTCTGTCTGGAGATTAGCTTAGAGTTGGAGGCCTGCAGATGAGAGCATAGGATTCTGGGGCTTCTAACTTATACACAAACAGTGACAAATCAAGATCAGATGACAGAGAACCCAATTACATTTCTACAGTAGATTTTCTTTGCTCCATTTTGTTCCCAGCACCTACACAGAAGCTCACAACCACTTGAGGGAACCAACACCCTTTTCTGATCTTCGTGAGCACTACACACACATGATACACAGACAGACATGCAGGCAAAACACTCAGACATGAATGATAAACTCATCCACCTTAAAAACTGCATGGTGTTCTAGCCTGAACTCACGGTGTTCCCCACTGTGACTGCAAATCTATCTGTTCTCTTAAATATTTTGACTTCTGTGTTTCAGATCTGCATCATTGGGAGCAGAAGGACTCACACCTTGGTTACTTCTCTAGGAACTATCAGTGTATCACATTTTCCCAAGTACCTACCGCTCTACATCCTCATCCCAAATCTACATAGGTGTGCTTCACTTTCTTTGACCATAACTTTTCTATTTTATTTTTAATCCTTGGCATCCTTAGGTTGTTTCATCCTATGGAAGTGACTTGTGGTGGTGGTGATGAGTTTTATAGTTGTTTGGGTCTGCTTTGCATTTTATTCAGGGGACATGGATGATGCTAACCTCCTGTAGTCCTTCACAGACAGCATGTCCTTGGTGACATCCAGGACCTCATCAAGGCCCAGAGCTACTTACTGTCAGTATCTCACTATGTTTCTGACCATCTCTTCCCACGGGACTCATCTTGACCTGTACCTCATCCTCCGGTCACTCAAGGCAACTAAATACATAGTTGGTCCTTCTCTGCTTTTCCTTAGTAGACCCCACGGACCATCATTTCCACTACGCTGTGAAAATATGCTCCCTCTTTGTCACCTCAGTAATGCCACTTGTATCCTCATTAAACTCACTTGCACCTGAGGTGCTAAAGGTCAGTGACTTTGCAGGTTCCCGAACCAGCACTGGCTTTGACAAGGAGCCGCTCAGTCTACTTTTGCTTTGAATTTTCTGCCCCACATTTCCCTGACACTTGAACCTTGTGCTAGTTCATAATATTCCAGGAACTTATCAAACATTTCTAGAAGCCCACAAGTGATGGAACTTTCTCTTTCATCACAGGAATTGTCTTTCCAGCGGCTTTTCCTATTACTTGTAAGGAGCAGAAGCAAAATACAGACAAGTTCCAATGGTTTCTCAGGCCAATACTCCATCTAAGATACATGGGCAAAATTAGTGTACTCAGAACAAACCAACTTTTTTTTCACTTTTGTGAAAGGGGCCCTACATAGTTAAGGCTCAATCAGATAATATGGGCTGGCTGGGGGTTTGGCTGCATCCTACTAAGGCCCTTTGGGGACAGAACTAAAGAAAAGCCAGACTAGGGAAAAAAAAAAAAAACATCAAGAGCCTCACAGCTGTTCCTCTGTGTGCTGGTATTCGTTATAGAAAGAAGCACACACAGCCCCCAGAAGGAAAAGGGAAGAAAGCCAGCCTTCACAGGAAAATGCATCACCCACCCTCTCTGAGAATGTCTCTCTGATGACCAGTCCCTGGAAGAAACATTATATTAGAAAGGCCTTACTCCTTTACTTGGTTTCACTGCCCCAAACAGATCTGCTAAACAGATTTCCTGCATATGTTATTGCAAGCCTAGTGGAATTTTTGTGTTGAAACCCTGGTCCACTTTCAGTCCTTTCCTTACAAAACGTCATGTCTGTCAGAGCTGGATATACAGAGGAGGAGATGAAATTCTACATATTTTGACAGTTGAGAAACAAAAAGCAGCAAAGCCCATCTTCTACAGTTTAGTGATGGTCAGTGCTTTACAAGATGGCTTCTAATTCAACTGAGAACCAAGTAGGTTGAAGGCCTTTCAATCTGCCCTTTCAATGCATGGTTCAGGATAGAAAGGTCTAAACCCTCACTATTGTAGCAGCAAGAAATAAAGCCTTAGTGGAATGGATGGATGAGGGAGATCATCCCCTGAAGAGGTAACTCCCACTACCCTTTTCTTTGTGAAGCTGGGCTGCACTCAAAGGGTATTCAGAGCTGCCAACCTTTGCAGAGCTGAGATATGGTTGACCTGAAGGACATGGTCACAGAAATGCTGCAGAAATACATAAGGAGGTGACATGGAGGCTCCATGTGTGGCTTTATGGCTAATTTTCCATACAGAAGGGACTCAGGCTGGCCAGCTGTAATAGTCAGAAATATGAAACAGTACAAAACCCAAGTCTGAAATGTGTATGGTGTCAAAAAAAATGTTTCTTTATCTGAAAGCATTTCAAGTTGTGTGTTTTCAAGTTAGGATGTTCACCTGGTAAAAACCAATGAAATATCTCCAGATCTGAAAATAAAACTTAAAACATTTCAGCTGAGGAGTTCTCAACTAACAATGCTACAATCAGCTAAACCTTGCATGTATCACAATAGTGCTTCCTTCTTAGCCATATGACTTTGGGAAAGACATCTCATTGCTCTGAGGTTCAGTCAAAAAAAAATGTAGAAATGACATAGCAGTTAATAATATGCAGAACTCTTGCAAAGAATCAAAGTTCAGTTCCCAGTACCCATATCATAGAACCTGTAACTGTAGCTCCGAGAGATCTTGAGCCCCCTTCTGGCTTTCACAGGTATTTACTGTCATGTGCACATACCCTCACATAAATATACATGCATATACATAGTTTTAAAACAATAAACATAAACCTTTTTAAAAATAGAGATAGCAACAGGGTTATCAAGTGAGATAAAAATAAAGTCCCAGCACTTAGTGAATAAAAGTAAATTATATCCTTAGTAAGAAAGCACTCATACACTAACAATGGGACCTTTTCCAAATATTTGCCCACATTTTCTTGGAACAGGAGTCAGGGATGTGCACACAACCTTGCACATAGTAAGTACACAGTCATAGTCCTTCCTTTACCTAGCATGCTCAACTCCTTTGGTGTCTATCATTGCTTAGAGGTGAGGAAGAGCCCAGGGGAGTCACATGCTGTTTGGGGAGGTTGTTTTGTTGTTGTTGGTCTAGTTGTTATTATTGTTTTCTGTTGTGTTGTTGTCTTGTTTTTTTGAAACAGGGTTTTCTTTGCAACAGCCCTGGTTGTCCTGGAACGTGATTTGTAGACCAGGCTAGCCTTGAACTACTGAAATCTGCCTGTCTCTGCCTCCCAAATGCTGGGATTAACAACGTGCACCACTACTGCCTAGCTGTTGCTATTTTACCTCATCTGGTCAGTTGAGTTTCAAGTCCATGAAAACTAGAGCTCTACTTTCTCACTGATCTCCGGTTATGGAAGGCTGGGAGATCAGAGGAACCATCCACTTTTGCATGAAGCATGTGCTCCACTACAGAAGTGCAAGTTGTGGTTGTGTGAAAGTGAAATGGAAAGTTTCTCCCCATGTTTCCCTCCCTTAATGTCCTGAGAAATATCCAAAAATTCAGACCAGGTGAGGCCTGGCCTGTGTGATGGCAACGTGGCTGCAAGGGGCCCTGAAGAGCAGGGATTAGCTGACATTTACATTCCCACGCAGGTGACCACAAAGCAGAGCTCATTCTGCCTTTCTTAGTTTATTTCCCATTGCTATAAAAAGAAAATACTTGAAACTAGGTAACCTGTCAAGAATAGAAGCTTATGTTTGTTGATCATGGTTCTGGAGGCAGAAGATCAGAGATATGCTGACATCTGTTAGCCTCTGGTAAGTATGTGGAAGGTGTCACATGGCAAGATGGAGCAAGTGTGTTAGCTCAGGCAAATGGTCATGGCAGCCTTCACTCCATATTGCCTTAGAATAAGGGAAGGCACTAAAATAGAGGGGTATGTGGAGCTTAACATAGATCCCCCTTTCCTGAACCTGCTGGTACAGAGTAGCTGAGTCCTCAATACCTGCCCTGCTCTCCCTCTTTCATATTCCAACAATCTTGAGATCTAGATATTGGGAACGTTAGGGGAAAGGACAGCCTGGTGCCTGTGATGAACTCACCATGTGCTCAGGCAAAGCAGAGTCTCTGTTTCCCAGTTCCCTTACAAAATCAAAAAGCAAACCTGGCTTGTGCCAGACTTGCTGGTGTGAACCAAGGGAAGCCAGCAAGAATCAAGTCTCCTGTGTGTCACATACATAAGAGATCTGGTGGTAGAGTTCAGATAAGTCAAAACCAACTTTTTATAACCTATCAGTGTTTTTTATTTCTTTTCCTAGGCTTTTTTACTATTTTGTTAAGACAGTAAGTGTGACCACCCTTAATTTTGCCCTTCATTCTCTTTTTTAAAATCTAGAGGCAATGATTCAAGAAAGAGTTGCTGTCCTGGGCTGGGCCTGCACCAACCTGGCTGGCTTCTTCTCTTACCCTGAGATTTCCTTGGGAGGAGCTTGTGATTAATGTGGCCTAGCCCAGTAATTCACAGCATGCTAGCCAGCTCCCCTAGGCTCCAGCCATAAATCTAATGAGGTCAAGGACTTAGGGCAACCAACAAACCACTCTTTGAAAGAGCTGGGAGTGCCAAAGCAAGATCTCTTGGGATATTATGGTCTAGATCGTGGGCTCAGCTTTTTGTTGCCGTCGGTAAACATATTAATAACCCAAAAGTGATTTCTGAGAAATACTGGGTGCTTGCCTTAAAACACCAGCTTCCCCACCCCAAGGCAGACATTCCCTGTGAAGTTTACTGTCCCTTAAACCCCAAGGCTGCATATTCCTCAGACGCATCTGCAAAACAAGACACAAAAGGTTCAGATTCTACCTCTGCAGCTTACCAGCCATGTGACCGACCCCAGCAGTTCCTTTAGCCCTACTCCAGGTCAGAACAGTCATCAAATAAGAAGAGATCAGTGAGTAACTGCAGAGTAGATGCAAACATTGAGAAAATATGTTAATTTTGACCTAAGGTTTTGTCTGTTACAAGAGTTGCCCTGCATTTGTTTCTGTTTGCTGTGTTTTGTTTTGTTTTTTAATCTCCTTTATATTTTTGTCCTCACATCTTTTGTTCATTAAGAGCCATGCCTATCAAAATGTATAGTTTTGTGTAAAAACTAAAAGCAAAACAATGTAAACTGTGAGACACAGAAGACCACATCCATCGGCTAGTATGATATGGTCATCATTCATTAGCCATTTGGGTCTTCCATTGCCCATGCGAGAAAAAACAACCAGCAGTTTTGTGTGCCAACTTTGGCATACAGATCTCTACATGCACTAGTGTATTTCACAATGCCCACCTCTGACCATGACACTGATTTATGGTCTGTCAGTTGAAGAACCAAGTCTCTGTGTAATGAACTAGTCAGGCTTTAGTTTCAGCTCTCCTTGTTGTATGCACTTTCGTTTTCCTCATGCCTCTCTTAACAGAACTAGGCAACATCTGATGATGATGATGATGATGATGATAATAATAATAATAATTGGTGCTATACACTAGGCAGCAATGTATGAGCCACTGTGCCAAGCAAGAGCTTACAAATCAAGTTACCTAACTCAAGTATAACAATCTCCCCACAGTTCATCCACTGCTACTTCAAGTTTATCACGGGAGTTGTTGAGGAGGAGTTCCCTGTGAAACACTCCACAATTTATGCTTTTCTAATTCACCATGTTCATTCCACAGTTAGAATGTCTTTTACATTTTAAGATTACTTTGTGTTATTTATCTTATGAATGTTCGCCTGCACATTATGTGCAGTACATATATGTACTGTGTATGTGCCTGGTGCTCACAGAGGCTGGAAGAATCAAGACATCTAAAACTAGAGTTCCAGAGATTATGAGCTGCCACATGGGTGCTGGAAACCAAACCCTGGCCTTCCCATGCTCTAAACCCCTGAACCATCTCTCTGTCCCCTCATGGTATCATTTTATTAATTAAGATAATGTAAAATCAGAAATTGAAGCATGAGTCCTCTATATTAACAGTTTTTTAAACAAATTATTCTTCATTATCAAAATTTCAGCTTTCTTATTTGAGGAAAGTGACAAGATGTTTCCTAAGTTTACATGAGGGTAACAGATTCAGAATAATTTAAACTGTTGCGAAATATATATATATTTATATAATATAAATCAGAGGGATCACAGTTTTAAATTTCCCTGGCAACTACCACTTGGCCACTCCTGAGAATGATTCCTTTAAGAAAAGTAGCTCCAGGGCAACGGATCGGAAGAATCTGAAATTTGCTTCAGGAGCCAAGAAAGTTACAGGAAGGCAAGGGAGTATTTGTAAGGCCTCAGCGGTAATGTAGCTTTGAAGTGCCGGGTGGTGGGTGCATGTGTCTCTTTAATTCTTCTAAATGTTCCTTGACTCCAGCTTGCCTAAGTGTCCTTGCCCTGCTTGTCTACATTTTGCGACCACAACAACTTCTCAAGGACAGCTTGGCTCCCAGACTACTGGGCTAGGGGCACTGTCCCCAGTGGGGAGCCCGTGGAAAGACAGCTGGTAACCGAGGAATCCAGGAATTAGGCAGGTCCCAAGGCCCAGGGAGCCTGCTGAGCTGGCAGCCTGCTACACCGTGCTGGGTTCCGGGGTTCAGCTGTCCCCACCAACTAGTCTAGTGCTTACACAAGCCTAGCTGATTTAGGTGGATGTCTGGATGGGGAGACCAAAACAGACTGAAAAACCAAGAACATGGGACCCAGTACTTATTCTCTCTCAAAATGGTCAAATCCTGTGCATTAAAAACAGGCCTATTTTCCTCACCCATGGAACCTATTTGCTCTGAAAAAATGCCTCCAAGTGACCATCTTGCATCATGACTGGCTCAATTTACATAGCATTTCTAGCTTTAATTTATGATACTCTCTGCCCAGAGCATAAGATGTGTTTCCTTCAGCCTTCAGCAATACAGTTCACTTCAACTTTAGAGTTAATAACTTGCTTGGCTTCCAGGTTCACAGACTGGAGTAGATTGGAAGGCCAGGAAAGCAGGAGCAATGCACTTACATGAAATCCAACTCAGGAACAGGATCAGTTTTGTAAGGTGACAGCTCCATAGTGTTAGATCTCACATGTACTAAGAGTTGCCCAATTAAAGCCGACAGTCCAGATTTTGTAATCTGTTCATAAGGTTGGGCAGACATCCCTATGGTCCGGTTCTGAACATTTTATCAAGAAAAACAACTACAACAAAAACCCTTTCTTTCAGCCCCTGTCAACTACCAGTCTGTTTCTGCAAACAGCTCATATAGAATTATATAATGCTTGGCCATTTGTAACCAGATTGCTGTTTTGTGAGTCATCACTTTATTCCTCTTGCTGAATGATGTTCAACTGTACCTTACATTTGCTAATTTATTAGTTGCTGGATATTCAGAGAATTGTATGAGTGCTTGTGTGAACACATGTTTTAACACACCCTGAGGAGTGCCACTGCTCCGTCAGATGGAAATTCTGAATACCTGCCTGTTTTCCAAAATTGTTGCATAAATGTTAGTCTCTGAAAACAGTGTACAAGGGTTCTAATTTCTATCCATTTTCACAGGTCCTTGTCTTTTTTTGTTTTATTTTCACTGTTGAATGAGCTTGGGGTGGTACCTTTGTAGTGTGGTTTGCATCTCTCTATGGTTGACAGCATTAAGCATATTTTTGCAGACTTATGGACCATCTGTGTATCTTTGGAGAAATATTCCTTCAATTCATTTTAAAGCTGGTTTATGAGGTGTGGCGATGCTTACCTTTAATCCCAGCACTCAGGAGGCAGAGACAAGTAAATCTCTGTAAGGAAGGTCAAGGCCAGCCTGCTCTACATAGTGAGTTCAAGCCAAACAAAACTACACAAGACTAAACATGCAAACAAGCACACAAACGACACCACACACACACACACACACACACACACACACACACACACACACACACACACTATTTATCTTTATGTTGCTGAGTTGTTGAGTTATGTAACCTCCTTATATGGTCCAAAACTAAGTCCTTTATATATCATTTGCAAATATTTTCTCTTGTCTTGTGGGTTCTCAGTGAAATTATCTGAAACACAAATACTTTTCATATCAATGAAATCTAGTTTATCTATTTGTGTCTGTCTCTTTGTGCTTTAAGTAACAAATCTAAGAAATCCAGACCATAACTATTTACTTTGCTGTCTGCTCAGGGTTCCTCTGCATAGCCTTAGCTGCCCTGGAACTCACAATGTAGACCGGCCTCAAACTCACAGGGATCTGCCTGACTCTGCTTCCCAAGTGCTGGGACTAAAGGTATTCTCCACCACTGTCCTGTGGTGATTTATTGTATATTTAATAAAAATAGCCTGAAATATCAGAACACAGAGCCAAACTGTGAAGGTTAGGGAGTGGTGACCCAGGCCTTTAATCCCAACATTCAGAAGGCTGAGATCCTCTGGATCTCTATGAGTTCAAGGCTAAAAAGAGGTAGGTGTTGGTGGCACATAGCTTTAATCTTAGGAAATTTGAAGGAGAAATTGAGATAGCTGAGTGGAAAAGAAAGACAAGGCAAGAGGAAGTAGAAGTTCTTCCCTCTGCCTTGGCTGAGAATTCCGAGGCTTTGAGTCTGAGGGTTCCTGGAGACAGTACCTACCCTTTTTGGTCTGAGGAGTTGGCATGGTAAAAAATGGCTGTGGCTTGTTTCTCTTTCTCTCTGATAATTCAGCTTTTCTCCAATAGAATTCTAAATAGAATTTATGCGCTACTTCCAGACTGGCTTTGTAGTCTTAAATCTTATTTTGGGTCTTTGACTACTTTGAGTTAACTTTTGTGTATGTTGTGAGGTAAGTACATAGTATTTGTAATAATGTGGTCCCAGAATCCTCTACTGAATGACTGTTCTTCTGCACCCATAGCTCCAGAATGCTTATGTATGCACAGAGTGTTGGGCCATTCCATCCACCAGTATATCTGTCCTCATGTCTGTACCATCTAGTCTTTTGTGTTGTTGTTCAGATTTATTCATTTTAATTTTATGTGTATGAGTGTTTGCCTGAATGTATGCTTGTGCACAGTGTATGTATAGCCTACAGGGGGCAGAAGAAGGCATTAGAGTCTCTGGAAGTAGAGTTACAGATGATTGGAAGCTGCTATTTGGGTCTTCGGAATGAAATCCCAGTCCTCTGTGTGAATAGCCAGCGCTCTTCACCAGTGAGCCGGCCTCCATTCTCAGTACCATCCTGTCTTCATTGCTATAGTTGAGGAGAAAGGCCGACAAGATCAGAGATTTCCTTCCTCTTTGTTCTTGTCCTCAGTTGCCGCATGTTCCCTAACCCTATTAGCCTGAAGAATTGCCAACCAAAGTGATTCTAGAAATAAAAGACAGAGAGTCCAAGCCCCAACTCAGCTTCCACACAGCCCCAGCTTTCATTCCTCCGGGGAAATACATTGTGTCCTGCTGAGGAATCTTGATAGTCTGACAAAATCCAAGCCTTCCAAATGAAAATATTTTATTGTCCACAATTAAAAAAAAAAAAAAAAAAAAAAAAAAAAAAAAAAAAAAAAAAAAAAAAAAAAAAAAAAAAAAAAAAAAAAAAAAAAGGTCATTCAGTAAACTAAAGGCAAAGAAAGGAAATGGGGAAAAGGATCATGGGGGTTTGATGAAAATTAAAGAGATGAAAAAATATATAAATAATTCCACCCAAAGCTACTTTGCTGGATTATGTGCAAATAATCAGAAACATATTGTGTAGATGTAGACGCCCTTGAACTGCACTTAGATTCCTAAATTAATAGAAAGATGTTCAGCAAAAGTTAAACTAAAAACAGCAAACATGGCTGGGGTTCTGCCAGACCTCAAAACAGCTTTAAAAAATGCTTAAGATTTCATTCTTCCTAAAATATCTAGATGCCTGTAGGATAATTTCCCTGCCAATTGTGACTAAACTGAGAGGCTTTGGGGACCCTCCCTGTATTTCAATCTGGATTCATTTACTGAAAAACTTCCCACCAGCCTCACTTAAGACAAGCATTTGCTTACAAGTTCAATGCATTTCTTAAAGAGAAAAATGTTTCTATAAAGTGGTACTAAATATAAGTCCATTCAAAAGGTGAGCCAAGAGTCTCTTCCAGGAAAGAGAAGAGAAAATGATGTAGGAAGAAAAAATACTGAGTCAAAATTCAACTCACCGACACTCCTTGTGAATTCCTTGGGTCTCCACCCTGACCAGTTTTTGCCTGAGCATGAATCCCACCTGTCAGTTGCTGCAATGCCTTCTCCTATAGCGGGGCCATTTCGTAAGTGATGAGGACCTGAAGGAACAACCAAAGGATTCTTGAATTAGTACGTGGTTTTTTTTTTCCCTGTGAGTTAAAAGCCAATGCAATCAAGTGTCAACACACCAAGTACTGAACACTGTGTACCACCATCTTGGAAACCATGCCTATGCCATACACTGCATTATTTTGTTTGACATCTTTTTTTTTAACACTTTTATTTATTTATTTGCCTTGGTGTTTTGCCTGGAACTGGAACAGACAGTTGTTAGCTGCCATGTGGGTGCTGGGAATCGAACTCAGGTCCTCTGGAAGAGCAGACGGTGCTCTTGACCACTGAACCATCTCTTCAGCCCCTTGCTTGACATCTTAAGCTGCTGCACAGATTAGCTAAATCAAATCACTGCCCACTTCCTGAGTCCAGAGATGAATGTGTGATAAGTTCTTCTGACCCTTGTTTGTGAAATGAATGACTGAAAGTCTGGAGAAGACGGGGTGGGACAGACAAGCACTTTGCAGCAAACCTCCCTCCCGTTAGGAACCTAAGGGCAGCGCCTTCGGCATGAGAGTCTTGCATCCAGACCTCTAAATGAACTCTTCTGTTAAAAGGCGCTGCTGAGGTTTTCTGTAGATTCAAGTTTAGTCTGGATCAGCCAATCATTGGGAACTCTGCGTGGTTGTGAACTATGGTCCTTTGTGGACAACAATTCAACATGAACCAGGAGTTAGCCAAGAATAGTGAATCTGATAGAAAGGACACCACAAGCATCCTAACAGCCCAGCCTAACCCTGACCTCTAACCCCATCCCACTCCTGTTCTCTTGTTTCAAAGCTTTATGGTTTCAGCAAACCAAGGAAATCGCTGCACTCACTTCTGTGAGCATTGGTGGCTCTGGTGAGCAGAGCATTTTATTAGGGTTTTCACATTAACCACAAGGGGGGAAACTGTGATCTGTTCTTTAACACATGAAAGTCATAAAGCTGGGTGAAGTGTTAAGGCACTCTCTAGACTGACACCCAGCATTCTGAGAGCATTCATAAAGGCTTCTAGCAGACCAGCTTTGCTGACTGGGCCTATACTTTATTCATGCTCAGGTCATCCTCAGGGACTTAGAGCTAGAGCCCAAGACAGTGTCTGTCAGCACTTCAAAGTGTCTTTGCCACATCCCTTTTAGTATAGATAGGCTTGAAAAGGATCAACAAAATGTATGGAGATTGGGGGGGCTGGAGAGATGGCTCAGAGGTTAAGAGCACTGACTTCCAGTGCTGTTCTTTCAGAGGACCTGAGTTCAATTCCCAGCAAAACCACATGGTGGCTCACAGCCATCTATGATGAGGTCTGGTGCCCTCTTCTGCAAAACTGTATGCATAATAAATAAATAAATCTTTAAAAAAAATGTATGGAGATTGGAATGCATGGCTTCAAAGGCTAGATCATGACAAGGCAATTTTAACTGTTGGAATATGCATAGCTAGGCACCATATGAGAGAACCCTTATAATTTGTATGCACTCCAGCCTATAGGTGTAGTAACTAAATACCCATCATGCACCACACCTGTGAGTGATGAGCATTTGATGCAAAGATAAATTGTCTTCAAAGCTCCCTTGCTTAATTTGTGGCCCACTGAATCCATAAATATCTTATGGTGCCTTAGGTCTTGAGTGCTGGTGTGATATGGTACATACCGGTAAGAACTGCCAGCAAGATGGTGTGGGTAGACATAACTATTACCTAGGAGTTGTTCCCTGATCCATACACACATGCACATCCAAAAAATAAATGGAATTTATTAAGTTAAATAACTGAATAAATATAAGCAATTCTAAAAGTAACATTAAAGTGACTCTTCATAAATCCCTATGATTTGCATGCTCTGATATCCAAAAGTTGTCATACTCAGCTGACCGCATCCTAATTTCCCAGTCCTTGTCACTTCCTCCTATGGTGATCCTCAATTTCAGATGCCCCAAGTCTCTACCTGTCCCCACATTTCCTCTGTTGCTTCACACCTTTGTGCCTTTATTTTGTTGTTGTTGTTCTGATTGAAGGGATTTTTTTTAGTCCTACCTAGAACATATTCTCAAAGCCTTACAGTTGCTGTGAGGCTGTGTGATGATCCCCACCCAACTATGACTGCTACCTCTGAGCAGCTGCATATTCCCATGGAACTACCACCTCTATAGAAATGTCAGCCCTTCTCCCACGGGAGATCTAAATTTCTGACAGTCAGAGTGTGTGTGCATCTGTTTTCTTCAGGGTCTGGTCTAGAAACTTATATGAAAGACACGGCATTCTCTTACTGCACTTTGTACTTCAGGTACTTGCCCCGCCTCCTCCCAGTGTATTGATTTCTATACCCTGGCCACTCTTCTAGACATTGGTGGTGGAATAGCTGTATGAGCCATACAGCCAACTGTCACAAATAGATCAGGGCTGAGATTCAAAGTCAACACAATTTGAGGTTATCATTCCCTTAATCTGTAATCATTCACTAATACAAGGGAACACCAACAAGTGATTATAGTGGGTTTCTAGGCTTAAACCACCACTTAATTCTGACAATAACAGCAAGTCATGTTCCTGCAACCACAGTGAAAACCACAACCAGCATTTATAGAGTGCTTTGCAATTTGCATGACATTTTCATTTATATCTTCACATTATGAAACATGAAAACCTCCAAAAAGAGTTTTGAAATACCTGTTTCCTTCAACTTGTCAATATGTGATTAAATAAAAAAAAAAAAAAAATGGGACGTGTCCAGGGTAGATAAATGTGAGCCTGTAACAAAGAGAGCTGTCTGCAAAAATGGCCAGTGTAGACCTGGCATCATGGAGAACCTTGTGGGAGGACAGCAGGGGTCCATGCTACAGGGAGAGCCGTGCTCCCCCCAAAAGCTATGTGTAGACATTGCTCACCCACTGGCTCTGGCTGTGTCTTAGTTCCTTTCTGTCGGTGTGCACATGTGCACATGCACTTGTGCATGCATGTCATTATATTATATTCAAAGACATTTGTTTCTTACAGTTGGAGAAAATAAGAAGTTCACAAAGGAGTGGGCATCTCCTCTGCTGCTGGTCTTATTGCTGAACTCATATATGGCAAATGATAGTACTTAGCAAAACAGAATTAGCACTTCATGGATAGTTCACTTTTATAATTAATACACTCACTTAATAACCCATTAATCTATTAATCCACAAACAGAGCATTCTCATAATCCCAATGTCCAACAGCTGAAATCTAATGTCCAATACACCTCAGACTACAGAAGCCAGGCAGACTCTGGGCTTGGTATCATAGTTTATCTTTTAAAAACAGAAGTTGAAAAGTGAGGACCTGCCTATAAGCTGAATCTAGCTCATAGTGTGTTCAGTTTAGCCCAAGTCTTAATAAATGAGTTGCCACTGCCATGTTAGAATTGAGAATAACACAGGAAAATTCAGGATTTCTAACTCTGCTTTTAAAGCTGGCAAACCCGGCTGCCCAGGTCTCCACCTTGCAGAGCAGTCTGGATCACAGATGTGCAGGATGTGACCCTGTGCCATCTCTGTCACTTCCGGTGGCTTTACCCAGAGTCCATTTTACTGATATTTGTTTAGAGCCCAGACCAGAAACAGGATCAGCCAATGGCTAGGCCTGGGCTCTGTCCTTCCTCTGGGTCCTCTCCTGGGTCCTCTCCTGGACTTCAGCTTCCCCATGAGTAAAGGAAGGAGGTGGGACTTCAGGAGGACCCAGGAACATTCCCAGAGGTACTGATCTCCTTGGCCCCTCGGCAGCTTCTCCCATTTCTAATTGCCTGCTGCATTTCTTTTAAACAAAAAGTCTTGCTGCTGCTGCTTAAAAACCACTAAGCCCACTGTCCCTAAGGTCACATTACAGTAATAGAGAATCTCCCAAGTTCCAAGCTCCAGGGCAGCAGCAGTGACTCTCCCTCCGTGTCTGTGAAGTCTGATTCTCAGCAACCAAGTGGAAGAGGTCATCCTAGGAACAGAAGGCCCCTCAGTGGGGTGAGTCTTGGTGTCTGTGTCATGTTGTAGACTTCTGTTCACAGAAGGCCCTGAGTCACAGCACCTTTTCCATACAAGGAGCCAGAGCCAGCTCAGTTCACCATTCACTTAAAGACCGGGCACACAGTTCTGGGATACTGTAGCCTGGTTCTTCCTACAAAGATAGTCCTATAACAACTACTCTAGCAAAAATGAGCCCAAACCACAATGTGTATGGGCCTGGCTAGGCCATTCACAAAGACCAGGTACTTTTAGGAGAACTTTCTGTGTGGGTCATACATCTTGATACCTAGGTGGCTGTTTTCCTCAGTTCACTCTGGTACTTGGGGAAAACGTGTATTATTAGAAGAAACCAATGCTCAGTGAAAGGGGACTGAGTCCTCTGCAATTTCATTTGCTCTAAGGCCAGATAATAAAAAGGCAGATGGCCATGTGTGCCCTTGCTAGATAATTGGCTCAGCATGGTCACTTTCAGGAATTTACCCCTCTCCAGTTCATGCAACTTAACTACAGAGAAAACAAAATGCATTTATTTTTTCAAGCTCTTTATTAACAATAAAAAGCTTGTTGTGTGGCCTTCCTCACTTGGGCTGTGATTAACCACTCACTATTGTTGTAACAAGGAGTCCCTCATTTTTACCTTAATAATTATATTGAAATTGCTGAAATATTTTAGAGCTGTTACTATAATGAAACTGATGTCCAGGAAAGGTGACTAACTTTGCCAAGGTCACAGAAGACATGAATATCCATGCCGACAAAACACTGATACATGAAATAAAAAGCACAAATCTGAAAAGAATTGTTTTAAGGGGTGCTAAGAAGCATCATAGCATCTGTACAGCATGTTCTTCAGAGAAACAACCAATAGTGTGCAAATGATCACACAGTGGCGGATGCGTGCTGAGGGCAAAAGTAATGGAGAGGCCACCAGAATCTCAAGGTACAGCAAGTGGAGGCCAAAGGTATTCTGTGGGCAGGATGTCTTCTTCCTTGGTAGAAGACAGGCTTGGGGTCAGTCTTTGCTTCATTACAAAATTTCAGAATGACTCAGCAGTTAAGAGCTCATAATGCTCTTCCAGAGGACCAGATTTTGGTTCCCATAGGAAGCATCTCACAACCTTCAGCTCCAGGGGATATAATACCCTTCACAGGCACTTATATGGGTGGACATGGACACACACACACAATTAAAACTAAAATTAGCAGGAGGGTAATCTGGGACCTGGCGTGACCTTTACCAGCCAGTCTTTGCTGATTACCTTATCTATAAAATAAGTTTGTGGTCTCAAGAGTGCTTCTGTGAAAATGAACCGAATGAAAGCATACGGTCCTGAGGACAGCACCCAGTGTGTGTTTTATAATGACATGCCCGAAGCACAGCCACTCAGGCACAAAGGAGAGGACCCCACAGCCCAGGCTGGAATCATTTCTAAGATATCTACATGAGTCTTCTTAGAAATGAAAGCCTCACAATTCTTTAATAGTTCTAATTGGCACAGCATTGCAAGTGTGATTTTTTGGATGTGAATACACTGTGGAATGGTACAGTTGGACTAACAATCTTAGAGTCTCACATGGGCAGGACTTCAGTGCCAGAGTTTAATTTGGTGCCAGTTCTACTGAGAAAGGAAAAGTGCTAGGGTCGTAAACCAACCAAGGGTGATAGCGTATGTCTATAACCATGGTACCTAGGAGATAGAGGCAGGAGGGTCTGAAGTCCTAGGTTATCCTCAGCCACACAGCAAGCCAAAGGCCAGCCTGAGCTACCTGAGACTTTGTCTGAAAATCAGACAAGCAAATAAACATGGATTGGTGACAGGCTTCCCAATATTTCCAAGTATAAAGCTTCAAAAGTAAGATCACTTGGGATATTTTCTACCTAGTTACAGAGTAGGTATTTCAGTGTGACATATGTATGTGACATACATCCATATGTAACCACATATATATCCCGTGTGGCAAATGTGTGGCCTTGCTCACCAGTGTAGTTAATATCTCCCATCAACAAATCTGGGGATGGAGTTTATTCTGACTCATAGTCTCAGAGGTTTCTCTTTGGAGGGTGTGGCAGAGCAAAGCAGCTCACAGCAAGACTGTGGAGAGGAGGGGGAGGGGATCTACTTTCTGGGGTTCTCTCCCTTCCTTAGTTCCACCCCAGCCTGTGGGGTGGGTGGCACTACCACCATTCAGGACACGTCTCCTTCCTTAGTTCATTCTCCCTGTAAACACCCAGAGACATGTTCTACTAATTGCCCAGGTGCATCTCAGTCTTATTAAGTCAACAAGATAAACTGCCTTTCACTGTAGAATGTGTTGTATGAAGTTGACAGGGGTCTTTCATACACATGTTAGATTCTCAGACTCACCCATAGACACCTCTAAGAACTCTCTTATACCCAGAGTATGGCAGCAGAGATACAGCATGGTTCCTGTGTGGGGGTTCTCTCAAGCCACACACCCCCAGCTTCTCACCCAGGCCTGGACTTTGGGACACAGGTTGAGTGGCCACCATGAGGGTGTAGAGGGTGAGGAGGAATGAGAAGAGGAAGATGCTTTGGGCCACCCTAGGCCTTGGTAAGAGGGAAACAAGAAGGAGTCTAATCAAGCCCCAGGGTTCTGGTCAATCCCCTCTTCTCTGCCTACACCACATGTGCACCTCTTAGGAACAAGCCATGGCTGAAATGCCCTTCACTCAGCACAGGGTTCTTTTTTTCCAGTTGTATGTGTGGTTGCCTGTTCACGCAGGCACACATGTTTAGATATGCATGCTCATGTATATATATACAGAATTTAACCTTGAGTATCATTCTTCAGGATCCATGCACCTTGTTATGCATTTGTTTGTTTATTATTGATTCTTATTTTGAGCCAGCTCTCTCGATGACCTGAAGCTCACAGTGTAGCTTAGGCTTTCTGGTCAATCAGCCCCAGAGATTCCTTAGTCCACACCAACCCATGAGATTTTTTTTTTATATGGGTTCTGGGACTCAAACTGAAGTCCTTGCAAGGCAAATACTTTACAGGCTGGGCTCTCTCTCCAGCACATGTATATAAATTTAAGCATATTTATTGTCCTTATTTATTGTCCTTACAGACAGCCCTACACTTTCACCCTCTGACCTAATGAGGGTCATGACCTCCACAGCCCCACTCATAGTGGCCCAGTCTTTCTGGTATGTACAGATTCTGCTTTGGGTGGCTTTGTCACACATTTTAGGCCCCCAAGCCTCTGAAATTTTATGGCAAATGTGGTACTCATTGTGATTCTTGGCACTGTGAACCAAACCTTTTGCTTTCTGGGGACCCTACCATTTATCTGCCCTGAAATCCCCAAGGTCCTCTATGCCCAACATATCCCTCCAGCTGGCTGCTCAGTGCCCTTCTGGGCAAAGTCAAATGTGGGGAAAGGCAGGCTTTCCCTGTGCCATTCAGCGTTGGCTCCAATTGCAGACTGTCTGTTTTTCTGAATGGAAAGGAAGCGTGGGAGAAGGTTCTGGAAGGTGGCTATGTAAATAGCCGATAACTGAAACCCAGTTCATTTCAAGAGTCTTCCTTGTAGTCAGTGAAGCCAAGACCAGTCATGATGTGTCTTGATTAATTTGTTTTCTGACCGTATCACAAACATTGGCTTTTCTCTGAAGTAATATTTGACAAGTTTCATAATAATCTTTTTTACAGTAGTAGGCAAAACTGACTCATAGGGTAAAAACTGGGCTCTCTCATTTCCCTTGGTATAGGAAACTGTCTCTGTAAGTCAATTTTCTAAGTTACTACTTTTTGGACACTGTTTTTGAGCCAAGAAAATAATTAAAAAGTGAACACCATGGTAGGTGATGCGCAGAGGTCACGAGCCTCTCTCTCAAGTGAAGAGGCAAAAGCTTCTTAGACTCCACCTTTGATGCCCTTTCTCAGAATCAAAGAGAACATCTCTTGGGAGTACAAACGGTTTGTTTCATTTATTAATCACTGGTAGTTTTTGTGTTGACAGACATATGAAATCATTTTAATGTGGAAAATACTGTTATAAGCCAGTCAACTACACGGATGTCTCTGGGAAACCTTTCAATTAGGGGACATTTGATTCATCTAGCTTAATATGCATTCAAAACCAAGAAAATATGGCAGATGGCTAGTGGTTAAGAGCACTGACTGCTCCTCCAAAGGACTCAAATTGGCCTCTCAGCACCCATAAGGTATCTCACAACTGTCCATAACTCCAGTTTCAGGGAACCTAATGCTCTCTTCAGGCCTCCATGGACACTGCATGTATGCAGACAAAACACCCACACACATAAAATAAAAATGTTTTTATGAAAGAAAAACTTAGTAAACCTGCAGGGCTTGAAATAACTATAAAATAAATGATAAAACAGACTCAGCTGGCCCAGACTTCTGTCACTGTTGTGACATCCACCCCCTTTAACACTCCCCTGTGTTGCAAACACTCACAGCCATTCACCTTCATCTTCTTTCTGTAAATGTTTGTGCTGACTTCCCAACTCTGGTCTCTTTCTTCTGACCACAGGGTCCACTAGTTAAACTGCCTGGCTACACCGTCTCCCTGTATTGTTTCCTCCTTCAGTCACTCGTTCACTCAGTGGGCCTTTGGGACCTGTGGGCCAGATGATCAAAAGCATGGAGAACTTACTAGGCTGATACTGTGCCCTGAACACAATCCCCATTTTGCCTTTGTTGTTTCTTTGCTATGGAAATGGCTCCACACAGTGGTGGAATTGAGAAATTACATATCATCTTCCTATCTTAGATGTCTGGATTTAGGCAAGAAAACACACAATTCTTTCATAACATTAAATTAATTAATCTATATAAAAATTTATTAGCATTAAAATTTACTCCACTAACCCAAACCCCATTATAATCTTCTATAAACAGCATGGTGTTTATCTTATTGTGGAAGAGTTAATTTTCAGTCATAGGAAGAAAAGTCAAAGTGTATTTGCCACCTTAGTGTGTGTGTGTGTGTGTGTGTGTGTGTGTGTGTGTGTGTGTGTGTGTGTAGGGGTGTTGAACACGTGTTTTCATGTTCATGTATGCTCAGCACGCATTTATGTGTAGAGCTCAGAGGTCTATGCCAGTGCCTTTCTCAATTGCTCTCTAATTTTTAAATTATTTTTATTAATTTCTTCCCTGACAATTTCATACATGTGTGTAATACATTCTGGTCACAATTATTCTTTCCTCTCTCTTATCCTCCTTCTGATCCCAAAAATCACCTTCCCACTTTCAAGTCTTGTTTTTGCTTTGTGATCCACTAGGTTTAATAAAGGCCATGTATATGGGCTTGAGTGTAAAGGGTCTGCTGAGCCAGGGGTAACTCATAAATGGCTACATCACTGAAAACAATGATTTCCTCTCCTCCAGCAGCCCTCCACACCACACTCCTTGGGTGAGGACGGAGTCCCATGATCCTCTCCTTCATCTATGACTGAATGTTTTGGGCTCAGTCTTGTACAGGCAACTGTAGCTATTTTGAGTTCATGAGTGTCACAGCTGTGTCACACCCATGTAACAGCATCTCATGTCCCTTCTCTTGTCAGCTCTGACAGTATTTCTTCTTGCTCTTCCACAAAGTCGCCTAAGCCTTGGAGGAGATGATATGGGCATCCTGCGTAAGGCTGAGTGTGCATAATCACCGGTTCTCAACTTTGATAACATTAACCAATGTTTTCTGCAAAAATAAACTTCTTTGACCAAAACTCAGGATAATGCTAGTCTGTAGGTCAAACATAAATATTTAAAATTCAGTTTGACAATATGACCATTTAATAAAATAAGCATAGAAGACTCGCCCCCAGAGCCAATGGCTTCTTTAGTCATGGATCTTTGACCAGATCCACAGTACTGGGCATGTGCTCCTTTATACAGAGTGAACCTCATGTCCAATTTGAAAACTCCATTGATTACCCATAAAAGCTGTGCTGCTATTCTGTCAATGGCACCTGTGAAATTAGATTTTTATTTCTCACCCTTCACAAAACACTTCATTTAGTTGCAGGGTTTTTGCTCTATAGAAGCTTTTTAGTTTCATGATATTTATGTATCAGCTGTCTTATTTCCTGTGCTATTAGACCTTAACTTGGCCCCCAGGTGAAAGAGTGTTCCCTACTTTTCCCTCTAGCATTTTCCAAATAGCAGGGTTGATGCTAAAGTTCTTGATCCATGGATTTGAGTGTTGTGTGCAATAACAACAACACAGTTTCATTCTTCTACATATTGATATCCAGTCTTCCAAGAACCATTTTTTGACACTGCTGTCTTTTCTCCAATGTATATTTCAGATATCTTTGTCAAAAATCAGGTAGCTATACTGCATTTACTTATATATAAGTCCTGCTTATATTCTGTTAATCTACATGTCCATTTTTGTGTCAACAGCATACTGCCCTTCCCTCCCCCTCCTCCTCTTTTCTTTTGTGATAAGGTCTTACTGTGTAGTGCTGGCTGTCCTGGTACTCACTTTGCAGACCAGACTTGCCTGAAACTGAAAGAGATCCTCCTGCCTCTGACTCCTGAGTGCTGTGATTAAAGATGTGTGCCAGCACGCCAGAGTGCCATGCTTTTTTCTATTTCTATGTCTCTGTTGTGTAACCTGACGTTGGATGTGGTGACATGCTCCCACAGTGTTATTTGTGTTCAGAATACTTTGGCTATCTAAGATTTTTATACTCTAAAAGAAAACTTTAAGATATTTTTCTGTGTCTGTGAAGAATGGCCCTAGATTTTTTTTTTAAATCAGGATTGCACTAAATTTGTTGATTGCTATTTTCACAGTTTTAATTCTTGATCTATGACCATGGAAGGTCTTTTCATCTTTCCATCTTCTAGTGTGTTCTTTGACTTTTTCCATCATGTATGAATGTTTTGTCTACATATATGTACCTGTGCCATGTGAGCGACTGATGCCCTAAGAGGTCAAAAGAAGGCACTGACTGTCCTGGAGCTGGAGTTACAGATGGTTATGAGCTACTACATAGAGACAGGGAACTGAATCCAAGTTTTCTGCAAGAGCAACAAGTGCTCTCAACCACTGATTTGTCACCCCAGGCCATCATCAAGCAGTTTAAAGTTTTCACTGAAGGCATTTTTTTTGTTTGTTTGTCTCATTAGTTAGGTTTATTCCTAGGTGGAAGTCATGTCTGTGGCTGTTGTGAATTCATTGCTTCCTTGATTTTTTTCAATATGTTTGTCATTTGTATATAATAGGGAGGCTAGTGGCTTGTGTTGGTTTATTTGGTAATCTGTCACTTTATAGAACAATCCCCTAGGCTCTCGCCCACACTCCTTCTGCCCACATACATGTAAATCTTCAGAGCTGCCTCACTGGAGCAGGGAACCTTACAACAGGAAACTCTGCTTAAGAGTGAGACAGGATCCGGAAGATTCAGCAGAGGGCGAGCTGGGCAAGCTGCAGACTGATGATGCTTTCGGAGCTAGTGGCCCAAATAGGGCAGAGGCAGGATGGGAGAGGGGCGTGTATGCCCACTGCATAGAGCTGTGGGCTCCAGTGTTTTGCCCTGAGGGTGTTCACTCCCTGACTTTTCTAACCATGCTCCCCTAGACACAGAGCACAGTCTGCTGTGCTCCACTCTTCTCCCTGGCTAAGTTCTAAGTCTCACAAACTGGAGGAGCCTGGGTAAGTCCTGGGATCTGGCCTGCACCTGGTTGCCATGGCAATTAAGGAAAAAGCAGGACAGGCCATGAAGTGATAAATTGTGCATAAGATTTCTGAGTCTCCGAGTCCTGGAGATTCCACTCCCTGGTGTGTCTTGAAAAACAAAGCCCTCAAGGATTAAAAGAAAACCTGCAATAGAATTTTATTGCTCCATTGCTGGCTGCACAGGAGCAAAGGAGACACAAGAGAAACAATGACCGTCTCCTCATGCTTTCAGAAGAGCCATCCTTCCAGCAAACACGACCCTACACGACAGACACAGTCTCAGAGAAAAGATCAAGTGTAAGTGAATGATTTAAAACAGGGACTTAGAATTCCCAGCTCAAAGTATAGAGATTCCTGCCTCCCAGGAACATCTGCCCTACACAGGATTGTATCATGTGGCAGATAGGAATCTTGTAAAGTTATAGAAAAGGATTGAGCTAATTTGACATACCAGGGTGAGAAGAACAATCCAAAAGAAAAAAGGTATCTCTAGGTTTCCAGCTCTTTAGAGGGGGAAAGAGGCTGAGATGACCAAACAGGGGTGAGCATAGATTATTTTTTTTTTTTTTTTTTTGCAAAGTGAAGGATAATTCAGAGTTCAGCAAAGAGCCAATCTCAGGATAGCACTAGAATCTGATACAATTTAATAAATAAAACTGGAAATATACAGCTGCTGGCTTTCAGGATAACTAGGGAAAATCGTTTGTTTGGTACCCTTACCACACTTTGTTCATTTCTCATCCTCTTCTCATTGTATGCAAGAGACTGTGTATAGGGCAGATGGCATGGTTAATCTTGAGAGTCAAGTCTTTAGGGTCACCATGGAAACAGATCTCTGCACATGTCTATGAGGCATTCTCTACATTAAGTCAATTGAGCTAGGAAGAGGCACTGTAATTGTGGATGGTCCCATTCCACTGCTGGGATCAAGACTGCATGAAAAGGAGAGTGAGTTGGGCAGAGGCGCCCATTTCTTTGTGCTTCATGAGCGTGGATACAATGTGACAGTCCCTCAAGCCCCTGTCACTTCCCCACCACGATGGGCAATAGGCTGGAGCTGTGAGTTAAGACAAACACCTCCTTAACCTAATTTGGGCAGGTATCTTTGTCACAACAATGAAACAAGTAACTAATGCAGTTTTATAACTGCGTTATAACAGTTATAACTTGCCTTTATAGTATCCAGGGCACTTCCCCCAAGGAACCACACCTTAAAGCAATATCCCAGGATCCTACCAACAGCTGGGCCTGGTCACGTCTATTCAAAACTCAATACTTAGTCGTAGGCGCACTTTCTATATCAAAGTGGAAGAGAGATGAGCAGATCAAAGCCTTGGTGAACCCGTGCACTCTAGGGCTGAGAAGCACTCATTTCTCCTCTTCTCCAATCAGCTGGTCCTACTTGTACCCAATAAGACGGGTAAAGGTGAGCCTGACCTTCGGAGGACTGTTTACTTATACGTCCTTGTTTCTGAACACCTCCTGATAGAATAAAGAGCATTTTGTGAGAAAACCCAACCTGTACATAGAAGGACTTTGTGGCAAACACAGCAATCAGTAATCATGCCTAGCCAGGGCCCCAGCTGGCAGCCATCACCACACATGGCAATGGCCAGCCCTGAGAAAAGCCAGGTTGAGCATTTCCCTCCACGTGATCACAGCTTAGCCAAAGTGAGGTGGAGTGGGTACTTCTCCCAGCGGAGACTTTTCAACCTCCTCTAGAACTCAGAAAGATGAAAAGATGGCTGTTCTTTTGCACCTCTGAGTTTTATTGCTAACATTAAATGATGGGAACTGCACTGGGTAGGATTCCAGCAGTGAGGCAGTTGTGTGCATTTGATCTCACAGAGCGTGCTTTTAACCCTGCTTGCACTGATTGTCTAATACTCTCTTGGATATAATTGCAAATTACCCAAGCCATGCTCTCAGAGAATAAGAGGGGGAAGACATAATGTTATTTTCATTAACCACTGATTTACCCACATCGATCTGATTCACATGCTGGCCTTTATTGTAAGGCTTCCTCAGATGGGGAGAAAATAAAAACACAAAGCCCAAGGTCAAATAGAAGCCAGCAAATATTGAGTTAGTATTGTTGAGTTGCTACTTCTTGCAGTCAGGATGTTTTGCCTGCGCCGAGTCACTGCTTTTACAGTAAAAAATAGAAGTAAGCCAGGCTCAGGGCTGGTGAATTGGACCAGGCCTCACACCCTGAGCACCACTTCCTTAAGTCACACACAAATGACCTTGCCCAGGATCATTTATGCAAGTCCTCTGGGCAGAGACAGCTTGATTGCGGAGTAGCCCTGTGGTTCTAATGTTCCTAGTCTTCCGTGCTCACCACCCTTCCTGGGGCCTGCTCTCACAGTTCTTTGAACTATGGCTTCACACTCACAACCTCCATGGCTTGGGGGTGTCTACCCACCCTTAATGTCCACTCTCAGAAAATTCCATAGCCCCATGTGTGGGTCCCTGAGAACACTATCCATCCCTTATTTACATCCCAGAACCCATCCTTCCCCTGATGTCATGGTTCAGGGAGCTACAGCCCCAGACATAACAAAAACTCACTCCCCTCTGCTGTGGGATGATCTTTCTGTATGCTGGGAATATGTGTTGCTATCACTGGATAATAAAGGAACTGTTTTGGCCTATAGCAAGACAGGATATAACCAAGTGGGAAATTCAAGAGAGATACAGGGAGAAGAAAGGCAAGGTAGGAGGAGATGCTGAGAGCTGCTGGGGAGCAAGATGTAATGGACACAGGTAAAGCCACAAGACACGTGGTGACACATGAATTAATAGAAATGGATTAATTTAAGATGCAAGAGCTAGCTAGCATAAAGTCTGAGTCATGGACCAAACAGTTTGTAATTAATATAATAAACCTCTATGTATTTATTTGGGACTAAGCAGCTGAGGGACTGCCGGCCAGGGCAGGGTGAGACAGAGAAAAACTTCCGTCTACACCCCTCTTCTTAGTTCCTGCTGCTTTGTCTCATGTACCTGCTCTCCTGAAAGACCCATTGCTATCTGAAACTGTCTTGTGTATTTATAGTCATCTGCATTCTCCGTCCATCGTAAGCTTCTGGGCCACAGAGATCATACAGCAACTATGCATTGTCTCAAGCCTCCATCACCATGTCAGAATGTACATGCTCAGTAAGTACATGGTTAAAGCATTGCCACTTCTTTGCACCAAGTTTTTCTTGTGGGATTTTGATGCTTCAATTCTGTTGGCCATCAGAGAACAGCCAATATGAAATCCAGTGGTAAGAATGCTCCTTCCCTTACCTGCCTACAGTCATCCCACTCTGAGACAGCAAGAGGAGCAACCTTAGTAAGTGACAATAGCCTGTAATACCTGGATGATCCAGGAAGAAACAGAAAATTGCTGTGTTGAAGGAATCCAAAAATCCCAAACCATGACACACTGGTTAAAATGGAGGGAACTGCACCAGCATTTGAGGAGTTACATAAGATCTCCACTATCTAGTGAAAGGCACATCCTTCAGGTGACATCTAAATGCCTCCCTTGAGCTCCCATATATCAGGAAAGACATCATACACACACACACACACACACTCACACACAATTGCACATGTGCACATGCACACAAGAAGCAGGAGACTAGAATTTTTTACCTGTCTTAGATGGGCTAAACCTATCTGTTGTTTTGGGGGTGGGTTTCTTTTTTTACTCAGAAGCTCACACCATATTAATAACTACTGTCCCCCCCCAAAAAAAAATGCACACAAGAAAGAAGTTACTTTGCTGAGGAACATTTTTGTGGACAAGAAGCAAGTAAACTAAGCCAGGAGGGATGGTTGAAATCTAAACAGTTAAAGGGGGTGCTGAGGGTGGCCCTGCAAGAAACAGGGGAGCAGGAAGAGGCAAATCTAGAGAGGTATGTAGCATATTGAAAGAGACTTTATAGGAACTTGATTCTGGAGCCCTTGGAGAGCTTTGAAAGTTTATGACAGGATTATATAACAAAGGGCATTTTGTATAGAAAGGTCAATGTTGCTTCCCCCAAAGAGACTGATTTACAGAAAAGCTGTCTACCCAAAGATTCAGCATTTTCTATAGGAAACTAGGTCCCCATTAAAGTACACCAGCTTCCCCAGGTTTTCCATTTTCTTCATTTATGTTTGGGGGTGATGGGTGCGGTGTATGTACAAATGGGTATACCCATGCATGAGTGCACTTGTGTGTGCCCACGTAGACACACATGAGTTTCTTCTCTGCTTATTTTTTGATGCAGGGTCTCACAGTGAATCTGGAGCTTCCCTATTGGCTGGACTGGCAGGTCTCAATTCCCTGAGACCCTCCCATCAATGAGATTACAAAAATGTGCTGCCATCCCCAGCATTTCTCAGGGGTGCTGGGAGTTGAACCTGAGTCTTATGCATGCACAGCAAACTTTATCCACAGAGTCATCCTCTAGCCTCACATCTTACTTTTTGAGGGGACCGTTAATGCAAAACAAAATATCATCCAATATTAGTTTTGTGGAGTCAGGGAAAGCCACTAGGAAGACATAACAGAGATAACATACTTGTCTCCCCAAGTTTAAGAACGAGTTGGTTATGTTCTTAAGAAAAACAATAATAGCATAATAGAATAAAGATGGTATCTTTGTTATCACTGTATTTCAATATCTAATTTATTGAAAAATGTTGGTATTCTTTTCTATTTGCATTTCAATGTACATACTCTTCTCCATTCTGATAAAAGCCTCCATTTGCTTGTGAGGGGATTTAAATAATTACATCAGAAAAGCATGAAAAGAAAGAGTTGATTTTCAGCTTTAACTAGAAAAAATTACATTTTTGAGTCCCTAGAAATAGGATGGTTTTGACACTTCTGTGAATGTCTAAGCCAGACTTGGCAAGACTGATTCTACATTTCTGTTACACAAAGAATGGGAGATGCTTGGGGGAGGGAGGGAGGCTCTGGAATGCACAAAGGAGAAAAGCCTTTTTCTGGGTCTGAGGGGACACAGAAAGGAGAATGTGGCTGTCAGTGTGACACACTCTAGAGACACACTCTAGAAATCTCTCAATTGCGAGTTGTCTGGATTGTCCCTCCTGAGTCTTCCTGTGGGAAGTTATCTTCTTTTGTGTGTTAATTGTTGTAAAAAACTAAAGAAAGGTGTTACTATTTCTTGAGTGTGGACCCTGAACTGTGTAAGAGCAGAGAAAACAAGCTAGGCCTAAGGCATGCTCTTGACTGTGGATGTGTCTAGCTGCTTTAAAGTCCTGCCTTAATTTCTCCACAGTGATGGACTGTGTCCTGCCCTGTGACTAAAAACAAACTCTTTCTCTCGGACATTGCTTTCACTTGGGATATTTTTTATCACAGCAGCAAAATGAAGCTAAAGCAGATGTTGAAGCCAGGCTGAAGCAGTCCATTGCCATTGTCTTAGATGACATTCCTCCACTGCATCCTAGCTATACATGGATGTGGGAAGAACATTGCAAGGATGTTCAAGGGAATCAGGCCATTGGGCACTGAGGCATTCAGCACAGCAGCACTGGGGCTGACAGATGAGGTGTGCATTCAGAAATAGTGAGAAAACCTTACCATGTGTGGCTATAGAGAAGCCAGGAATTTGTCTGTCCCTCCACAAGGATTCGGTGTGTGAGAGAAGGCCTGAACTACCCTCTGTTCTTGGAGGAAGAGTATATCTGACTCAGCATGAAACCAGGGGAGTCCATTGCATACAGGAGTCCCATGAGGAAGATCAGACAATAGTATAGCCACTAAATATGTAGAGGGAGGGCAAGCGACCCAGATTGTGCCAGCAGTCTCTCATTTAGCCTCAAGGGCCTGAAATGCTGAGTGCTGTTACCATTCCTGGGAAGACAAAACAGGACACTGAGGCAAATGGGACAAGTCTGGTATGATGAGACTGTGAGCCTCTGGAGGTTACCAGGAAAGCACAGCTGGAGGAGAATCAAGCCTGCATCACCAAAATATCCCACCCAAGCACGGATGACAATGTACACAAAATCAGCCTCACTGGAATTCTACCTCCTCCAACCATCCTCTTCCATCTCCTACCTATTTTAGCAGCATCTGAGAGCACGTGCTGCTGGGAACAGACAAAAGTTGTAGCCAGACTCTCAGGTAGGAGGCCAAGGACGCCCAGTTCTCTTCACTACTGAATATTAACACCCCAACACCAGCGACCTGATGAGATGGTTAGCTGTCATTGTCAATGTGACTAGATTTAGAATCACCCAGGAGGCTGAGGAACACTTCCAAGAGAAAACAGGATTGACACATACCAGAATTCACTGTTCTCGGGTTTCTGATTCACCAAGATGTGAACAAACAGCTGTATGCTCCCATCACCACCAACAGGAGATGGTCCTGCCATCACACTCTCCCTGCTGAGATTGACTGTGACATCAAACACCCCACCTCTGCCGCAAAAATAAACTCTACCTCCCTTTGTACACAGCTGTGAGGAAAACATCTTGTCTTCACTGTATCCTCTGGCTTATTCTGTCACCACAACTGTGAAGCTGGGTGTCCTGTGCTATTGTGGAATATTTGTACACAGTGTGAAGATATATTGCTGTGATTGGTGTAATAAAGAGGGAAATGGCCAATAGCTAAACAGGAGGTATAAGTGGAACTTCCAGGCAAACTGAGAAAGTAGGAGATAACTGAGGTGCTGAGGAAATGTGAGGAAGTAGAGAAGAAACAGGAGGCACAGATGAAGAGAGGTAGAACGTAGATTAAGATAAATGGGTTACTTTAAGTTATAAGAGCTAGTTCAAAACAAGCCTAAGCTATATAGGCTGAACTTTCATAATTAATAAGTTTTCTTGTCATTATTTGGGAGCTGTATGGTGGGACAGAGAGAGACTCATTACACTGTACATGTTCACGGCCTCTCCAATCAAGGTGACTGAGGGTCATGTCATACTCAGGGGAACAGCCTCATTGTGATACAAAGACAGTTGGACACAGGTGTCTCTGGATTAGTTCTCATCTCCAACACTTGGGAGCCTTGTCGGGATACTCAGTGACCTGAAACTATAAAATGAGAATCTTCCTCATAGAAGCCATACTCATGAGACAGATGTTCCAAGATTCCCAGTGATGCCTGAAACCTTGGATGCTACCAAATCTTATCTATCAGCTTTCCCTCTACAACATAGATATACAAAGATTAAGTAGAATAGTAATAATGCACACTCACGAAATTTACATGAAGATGACCTCAGTTTCTTGAAAGAGATTAAACAATATCAGGGTGATGATAGACTACAGGCAACTGAGGAAGGCAGACCTACTGTAAGAATTCCTGGCACATAGCAGCTGTGTGGTAACCATGCTAGTCCAATAACCCTATATGATGCTGTCAGAACACGCCCCTAGGCATGGCTATGTAAATCTGTGCCCACCCGGTTTCTTTTAAGGAGAAGCCACAGTGGAAGGTGGTTCCTTTTCTCTTCTGCTTCTCTTCCCCTGTACCCGCTCTACAACTTTCCAGAATAAACCCTAGTGTGGCAGCTGGCAGTGCGTCTGTTCTCACGTGTAAAACCTACTGACAACCTACTAAGGAGACAACCCATCAAATGGTTCCTTCTTTACTTCTTTGTTTAATCCTTGTGGCTCATGAGAGAGAAAAGAGTTATCCTCTGTGTTTTATAGAATTCTATGCACCTGCTGTCTGTAACATAATGTTTTAATGATATGTGTATTTTAGAATAACTAGCCTGACTAACATACATGGTGCCACTTTATATTTGTGGAAAGAATATGTAACACCCAGTTCCTGAGCACATTCCAAGAACATATTTCAGGGTTGGGGTACAGCTCCATGGTAGAGCATCTGCTTAGCAGGTTCACAGCTCTAGCCTCATCCCCACAACTGCAAACAAAAGCTGTCCAGGTAAGTAGTAAAGGCCCATTAAAGTTGCTCTGTGGCCATCACCTAGCCAAAGTACCACCCCTCAGGAAGGGGACATCATGCTTAGGAAGCAGGACTCACCTTGAGTTATGCTGAAGGGATGGGTGAGGTCGTTCCCAGAATCCCACCCCAGCTGCCATCCAGCATTGTAAGTCCTATCTGCTTTCTGAATTATTCAAAAAAATGTACCTTCCCCTTTTTCCTTTACAGCTCGTTCCTAGGGATGCTTTCTGAGCACTTCGGGCTCCTTACTATGTTTCTAAAGCCTCCCTCACTGCCTTGTCCACCATGTGTCTAACCTCTACTCTAAAAAGTGTGGGGTTTTTTTCTTTCTTTCTTTCTCTGCTCAAGTCTCCTCCTCTCGGAAGATGCTATTTTACAACTTGCCTGCTTGAAGGGGGAAATTCTCTTCAACTCTAGTAAAACTCTCCAAGCCTTGGTTTACGTCCATTGTTAATCTCTAAGAGCCAAGCTCTGTGAGCTCTGACTTCAAACCTCACCCTCTGGGCTCTGGTGTCAGCTTCTGTAAAGCAAAGTCCCCACGTGCATCTCGCGCTCTCTGCTTTGTCCTCTCATGGGATCTTCCCACTTCTCTCTCTTCCTTTCTTCTTCCTCTTTCTCTTCTTGATTTCTCTGTTATTATAATCACAGCCTTTCTGTTAATTACAACCATATTCATCTAAAAGAAAAGATTTTTCTACATAAAAACAGCCGTTAAAAGTCTGCTGCTATCTGCTGCTGCCTTCTGCCACATTCCTGTGTTCCCACCTGTATCCACAGAACTCTGCCACCAGATAACTAGATATATGCGAACCATGCTAAAATATGCACAAAATCCTAACATTCATTCTTAAATTTTTAAAGTTTTTAAAAACTATTTTATTTTGTTTTATGTGTATGAGTATTTTGCCTGGATCTATGTCTCACTTCCGTGTCTGATACCCACAGGGGTAGAAGAGGGTGTCAGATCCCTTAGAACTGGAGTTACAGATGGTTGTGAGCCATCACATGTGTGCTGGGAATCAATCCTGAATCCTCTGCAAGAGAACCCAGTGCTCTTAGCCCTACTGTGCCATTCTCCTGCCCTCCCCCCCATTCAATTCTTTTATTAAGGAGACTAACAGCCCTAAGAAAGGATCCTTATTTCCCCTATACCATCTGGCAAGCACCGAAAGACTCCCCAAATGCTAGCAACGATAATTGGATACATCATACTACTTGCCAGTCTTCACATCACCATACACAGTGTTCCAGTCCCCATATTTATTACAGTAAGAGTTCCAAATTCACCATTCATGTTTCTGAACTATGATATTTTCTGAGCGATGTATAAGTCTATGATAACATTACACTTTGACTTTATAATAAGAACTAAAGCTTCAGTGATACCTACCTATCCAGTAGAACCTGCCATTCCCTTCTAGTTTCTAATACAGTTGTCCATAAGGTGGGGCCCAAAAGCCACCAAGTGCAGCACTCCACCAGGGAAGCCAGGCTGCTTTCGGTGTTAAATCCCCTTTGTTTCCTAAAGAAAATATGAAAAAGTGATAGGGATAGGGTGAGATATGGCTCCCATGGGTTCTGTCTCTGGTGTTTCCACCACCCAGATGACGACATTTCCTGAGGGCAGAAGTGGACACAGAAGTGGCCTTACCTGGAAGGATTTCTGCCAATGTTTTAAACACACAAAACCACAGTGAAAGTGAAGGAAAAGCTGCAAAGGATGAACAACTGCCAGTGATATTTACAGGGGAATAAAGCTCAGCCATCGAAAAATTGCAGATTGCTAGAGCTCTCCGCGGTGGATTTTAATCAAAGCGTAGCCAGCTGCCTGTGTTTAACGTTAATTGCCGAGTTTTTCTTCTCAGCCAAACACTGTACTTCTGAGCTGGCATAGTAACAACAGCAACAAAGACGACCGGAACTCTCTTCCTAACTCATTCCGATGGGGTGGGGTGGGGTGGGGTGGGGTGGAAATCGGTTCTAGATCTGATCAGTCTTGGAATCAAGGACCATACTGGTTTTGTAACACTAAACAGCATCTATGCCTGGAAATTTCTTTTCACCTTCGATATCCACTTACATAGTGCAGTTAGGAACCTACAAGTCCCCATTCCCCACTACCACCACCAAAAGGCAGTGCAGCATCTTCAATAGATAATGTTTTGGTTGGGGTCCACTGTGGGCACAGTCTCAGAGAAGTCACTTAGTAGCTCCCTCTGCTTGCTCCCCACCAGTGCTCTGGACCAGGTCTACAGTTGAGAGAAATTTCTCTTGTTTGTCTCAGATTGCTAAGAACTCCAAGCATTCCAGTGAGTCCTAGCCCCCACTCGCACCCAGAGAGATGGGTTCCTCAGCCTGTTTTCTGGACTGGAAGGTGAGCAAAGCAGCTGCGCTGGGGTGAATGGAACTGTCCAGGAAGAAAACACTATCTTTCTTTCCCCACCTCTCTCTGTCCCCCTCACTCCATAAGCTGTTAGTAAAATTGAAGATTTCCTGACAGTATCTAAAAGAGCAATGGATCTCTAGAGTCATCTCAGCATGAGAGTGTGTGTGTGTGTGTGTGTGTGTGTGTGTGTGTGTGTGAGGGGTAACACAATGCAACCTTACAGTCAACGTGACCTTGAACCTGACTTAAGATCTGCACATGTAAGGGCAGTATCCGTTATTAGGCGTGGTGCTTAGCAACGGCAGGTTTTTGTCCCTCTCCAGTCTTTTACAGATAGATGGCAGTTAATATTCAAGCAAGTGTAAGCAAACCCACAGGTTGATTAAATTAAATCTTCTCCAGCTTGATTTACATAACTTGCCATGATCAGAACTGGAACTCAACAGAGAGCCACAGGCTACAGCTATTTGGAATTGGGTGTAATTGCACCAAGCTTGCAAATTCTCTATCACTGAATGCCCAGCTGGCTGAGGCTAACTGTAATTTCAAAATATTAACAGATGTGAGTTGGTGAGCTGGCAAGTTAATTAACGTCTTGGATAAACAAGAGGAAAAAATATAAACAGGAGAAAAGAAAAGCCAGGTTAATGACCTGAAAATCTCCTGGAGATTCACCATGCCACTGTGTTCCAACCTAGTTCAGGAAGTAAAATCATTTAGTCAAGGATCACTTTGTTTGATGGCAGAAGTTGACTCTCTTTAAGACACACTCCCATCACTGCACACACACAGTTCTTATTTACTGGTGAACAAGCCTGCATCTCCAGCCCTGCTCACAGTGCTTTTACACCGGTGCAAAGCCTACCCAGAATCGGCAGTGTTCTTCATTATGCCTTTCCATGATGTTCCCGTCACCTGGGGGCTCAGAGGGAAGAAAGAAAAGATGCAAAGTGGCAGGCACAGGGTCACTGCAGGTGCTTCCTTCCCCAGTTCACAACACCGCCTCCACTACTGCCCAGGTGTTTGTCAAAAACAGAACAAATGTAGACCTAACAGAGCACCCTGACTGATGTAAGGTGACCAGAGCCACAGAAAGCAGGACTTCACACAAGCTTTGGGGTTTGGTAGATGTGGATGGCTGATGCACAGCAAGAGGAATTCCCAACCCTCTCAGTTCTGCAAAGCTCTGCTATCCCAGCCTCAGTGATAGCTTTCTTCTTCACAGTAACCATGTTCCTTTGCCACAGGAAAAAGTGTCTTTCTTAAGGAAATGTCCTGGAGTTGTTCAAATTAATATTTATAGGTTAGCTTTCAAGAATGAAAATTAATATATTTAAACTAGGCTAGCAACATAGACCTGTGGCAAAAGCAGGATGGCCAAGAGTCATGGAGCTGGTGAGACCACTCAATGACCGAGGGCTCAAACTGCTATTCCAGGGAGCACAAGCTTTGTCTCCAGCATCTAACAATCATTTGTAACTCCAGGGGATCCAATGCCTCTGGCCTCTGAGAGCACCTGAACTCACCCAAGGACACACACACTTAAAAAGTAAAATAAAAATTTAAAAATAGTTCAAGGTCAATTTTATATTTAAAATTTAAAACTTAAAAAAAATAAACAATTGAGGGCTGGAGAGATGACTCAGTGGTTAAGAACATAGCCTGCTCTTCCTAAAGATCTGGGTTAAGTTCTCAGCACCCACATGGCAGCTGTCTGTAACGCCAGTACCAGGTGATCTGACACCCTCACCCAGGCATACATGTAGGCAAAACACCAATGTACATATAATAATAATAATAATAATAATAATAATAATAATAATAAGCAGTGGAGCTAGAGAGAAGTTAAGAGCATTTTTCTTATAGAGAACTAGATCAGTTCCCATCACCCACATAATAGTTCACAGCCATAGCCATCTATAACTCTGTTTCAGTACCCTATCCTAGTCTCCTCAGACACTGTATGCACATTATGCACCAACATATATGATTGCATAACATTTATACACATATAAAATAAGATAATCTAAACAGAAAATTTAAATAATAAACAGTGTGTCCTAGTTTGCATTTCTGTGACTATGATAAAACACTGACTTGGGGGAGAAGGAGAACATTTCATCTTAGAGCTTACATTTCATCATCCAGAGAGATAAGGGCAGGAACTGATGCAGAGGCCATAAAAGGATGCTGTTTACTGATTTATTCCATATGGGTTGCTCCACCTGCTTTATTATACAACCTAGACCACCAGCCCTGGCATAGTACTACCCACTGTGGGTGGAGCCTTCCCACATCAATCAACAATCAAGATGATTTCCCACAGGCCAATTTGATGACAGTAATGCTCAATTGGCGTTCCTTCTCTCTGTTGTTTAGGTTCTCTCTGATGTTTAGGTTTAATTTGACAAAAACCTAGCCACAGAAAGTTCAAGAGCATCCCCAGCTGTAACCCTGGGTTACATGAAAAACCTGTTTCAAGAATTTTACAATGTGGCTAAGGACTTCCTTTGCCCGATTTAACGCATCTCATTGAAGACAGGAAGATTCTCCCCCTGCTTCTCTCAGCAGGTGCCATAACTAGCCCAAGTGCCCACTGCTGGAAAGAGTCTGCAAAATTCAGTTACAGAATGTATGCACTCCAGTGTTTTCCTCCTGGCCTGCATGGGTGAGAAGTCCAGAAATTGTTTTCACCAGCAAGGTGGAAAACCAGTGACTTGTGCAAGCTTATTGGCATTAACTTTGATCTGAAGCTGCCTTCTTGCATACTTTGTTTGGCCTAAAACTTCCTCCACACCTGACAAATTGTGACCGAAGTTTATTTCTGTCAGTTTGTAACCTAGTAGTGGGATGAATCTCAGCCAGTCAAAACCACATTCAAATAAGACAGACCACAGTTACAACCAGTAAGGCCATTTCTGTGTTCTCTGCACTTAACTTCCTTTTGTGTGCTCATAAATGGAACTTGCCTTGTTGCATTTTCATGGCAGTATCAGCATTTGCAACCATCATTATTTCTAATAGCCAGCAATGAATGCTAAATTAATTCTATAATTTGGTATCTGGCGTGCCTGTGAGTGTGTATATAGGGGGTGTGTTCTTGGGAACTATGTGAAGGCATGGAATTATCTTTATAAAGTTTTGATTCAAAAAAGGAGCACTCAGTTCCTGAGGGTGCCAGGTCTGGGAGTATGACTGACAGCCAATAGATTCAAAAGTTAGTTTCACACCCAAAGTTCATCCAATAGCTGCTACACCCGATACCCCTTTACCCAATCCTGGAATGCCAAGATGTGCAGCACCTTGCTTTCTTTAAAAACACCCTCACCCCTGGGCTCCCAGTCAGCAACCCTCTGCTGCACAAACAAAAGGTTTTGACCTGGGTTTGCTGAACCTGCGCATAACAACAAACCCTCATGTGTTTACGTCGAGTCCACCCCCTGGTGATCTTTGGGGGTCCCTCAACACGAGTACAACAACTATTATTGTATTGTCAACTTGTGGTCCACATTCCTTAAGCCACCTTTGTTCTGTCCCATTATGTCTTCCAAAGCAGAAGTCTGTCCTCCATCTTCCTTCAGGGAACCCTTAAAATGGTTTCTTTTCCTAAATTTGTCCCCAGCAATTGCTTAAGAAGAACCTGTATCCAGATCTCTTCTCTAAAAACCAGGTACTAGGGGTGAAGACCAGTGCAGCAGGACCCTTGGGAACAGCCACACTCATGGGAACCTGTTGACAAACTTCTACAGAGCCTTTCTCCTAGGAACTTCCAAATACTCCCACCCACCCTTCTCAGTACTGGAGAAATCCCTTCAGTGTTCTTCCTAGACCTGATACTCTGAAGACCACCTGCTTCCAACGGTACAGCCGTAACAGGCTGCCCTGCCTTGGTAGGAGTCTGCATGAGTGTCAATAGATGCCCTGTGAAGCCTCTTCTTTGAGGATGGTTGTTTCACAGGGCCTCAGCCTTTTCCCCAAAGCTTCTAGTCTGAGAAGCAGCCGTGGTCAGAGCTCATTTGATGAAAAGGTAAGTTTGTGCGGTGTGCAAGGATCACGTGTACTCTCATGGTAACCAAGGTGCAAATGAAATGGGATGCAGATGAGAGGGGCAGCTGGTACTTGGGTACTTCCAGACTTCCCAGGAGACAGCCCAGAAGGACAGAAGCACAGGAGAATGACTACAGCAAGCACTCCGAGAAGGTCCCAAGCAAGGGACAGGACAGACAGGACAGTTGTCCTTCTATCTCCAAGTAATTGACCTGAAGGTGCACCCATCCCTATGTAAAAAAAAGTGCACTGCTGCCTTAAAGCTGTTCCTGTCCTAAGCCCTGCCAACCAGTTCTGGGTAGCTGAGAATGCCTCACAGGGTGAATGTGAATCATTATGCAGGTCTATGACATAATGACAGGACTTAGAAAGGTGGCTGATATAGTGCCTGCCTCAAAAACATAAGAATCTGAATTCCAGACACCAATGTCAGAGCAGGCACAAGTACGTAACCCCAGTGCTGGTGTGGAGCTGAAAGAACAGGAAGGGCTGTGTGCTCAGGGGCTACACAACCTAGACAAATCAGCAAGGTCCAGATTCAATGAAAGACCCTGTCTCAGAGAGGAAGGTGAGAATGCGAGAGGAGAATGTCCCACATTTAATTCTGGCTTCTACACTCATGTACCCACACATGTGCACACACAAAAATACTCAAACTGAGAGCAGAGTGAGAGACAGACTTCTTCAGACCACGCAAACCCTGTGTCCAGAGCAGAGTGGGAGGTGAGAGGGTTCCAGCTCCTGGGAACCTCATCTCAGAGGCAAGAGACACAGTCCCAGATCTTACCTGACACCCAGTCCTGCCCTAAACCAAAGCTGGGAGAAACTGTCCTCAGCGATCCTAGGGGACATGCAGCAGACATACATGCCCCACCTCCAAGGTAAGCTGCATCATCACAGACAAATTCTCTCAGCTCCGCACACACCTCGTATCCAGAGCAGAGTGAGAGACAGATGTCTTCAGACAGCATGGATCCCTGGCCTGACCAGAGTAAGAGATCATGCAGATTCTGTGTCCAGAGCAGACAGCAGACATACAACCACTGTAGCCACAATTGACTAAGATCTGACTAAGATCTCACTAAGTGTGAACCAAGGAAGCAATGGGCAGATGCCAGTGAAAGAATACATATAAAAATATAAAGAACAACAAGGCAGCATCAGAAGAAGCTGGTGGTTCTACAACACTAAAACTTGAACAGAGCAATAAAGAGGAAAAAGAAGGAAACAACATTAAAAACACTTTTATGAAAATGCAGAAGCCTTAAAAGAGTATATATAAAAATCCCTTAAAGAAATAGAAGACAATACAAACAAAAAAACTGGCAGAGATGAACAAATCCTTGAAGAAGAAGAAAAAAAAAACAAGAAAGAGAAAACCAACAAATGAAAGAAACATTCCAGGAACTAAAAATTGAAATAGAAGCAATAAAGAGGCACAAAATAAGGCAAAGGAGGAAATAGGGAATCTGAAGAAACTATCTGGAACCACAGATACAAGTATAACCAACAGAATCGAGAAGAGAGAATCTCAGGAGTGGAAATACATAAATCACTCAAAGAAAACACTAAAACAAAAAAAGCCATAATACAGAACGTTCAGGAAATTTGGGACACCTTGAAAAGACCTAACCTGAGAATAATAGGAATAGAAGAAGGAGAAAAATACCAGCTCAAAGACACAGATAATGTATTAAATAACATCATAGAAGAGAACTTTCCCAACCTAAAAAAGGAAATGCCTATAAAAATACAAAAAGCTTACAGAACACCAAATAGATTAGACCCCCAAAAGAGTCTGCTCACCACATAATAATCAGGCCACAAGACATACAGAACAAAGAGAAAATATTAAGAGCTGCAAAGGAAAAGGGCCAACTTACCTATAAAGGCAGTCCCATCAGAATCACACCTGACAATTCAATGGAAATGATGAAAGCAAGAAGGTCCTGGTCAGATGTTATACAGACACTAAAAGAGCATGGCTGCCAGCAGAACTACCAGTTACCATAGATGGAGTAAGCAAGATATTTCACGACAAAGACAGATTGAAACACTGCTTATCCACAAATACGGCACTACAGAAAGCACTAGAGGAAAAACTCCAACCTAAGGAACACAGATATACCCATGAAACCATAAACAATCAATAATCCCACAGAAGAACAGCTCAAAGAAAGGAAATATACACAAGCTACCACCAAAAATAACAGGAAATAACAATCAGTGGTCATTCATATCCCTTAATATCAATGGACTCAATTTACCTATAAAAAAACACATCCTAACACAATGGATACAAAAATAAAAGCCAACCTTCTGCTGCATACAAGAAACACACTCCAACTTCAAAGACAGACACAGGCTCAGAGTAAAGGGTTGGGGAATGATTTTCCAATCAAATGGTCCAAAGAAAACAAGCTGGTGTTGCCATCCTAATATCTAACAAACTAGACTTCAAACTAAAATCAATCAAAAGAGATCAGGACAGACATTACTTATTCATCTCAGAAAAAAAATCAATCAAGATGAGATCTCAGTTTTAAATATGTATGTCCCTAATATAAGGGCCTTTCATATGTAAAAGAAACACTACTAAGCTTAAACCCCACATTAAATATCACACTCTACTAGTGGGAGACTTCAATACCCCACTTTCACCCTTGGATAGGCCAACCAAACAGAGACTCAACAGAAAAACAAGGGGTCTAACAGATGTTATGATGCAAATGGACTTAATAGATATTTGCAGAAGCTTTCACTCAAATACAAAAGAATATACATATTTCTCAGCACCCCATAGAACTTTCTCTAAAATTGACTACATACTTGGTCATGAAGCAAATATCAATAGATACAAAAAAATGGGAGTAATCTCCTGTTTTATATTAGACCACCATGGCCTAAAGTCAGAATTCAACAACAAGAAAAATCACAGAAATCCTACCAACTCATGGAAACTGAACATCTCTATATTGAACCACCATTGGGTCAGGGAAGAAGTTAAGAAAGATATCAAAGACTTCCTAGCATTTAATGAAAATGAATCCACAACATACTCAAATTTATGGGACACAAGGAAAGCAGTGTTATGAGGAAAATTCATGGCACTAGATGCTTATATGAAAAACCAAGAGACCTAACAATTAGTTGAAGTCTTTAAAACAATTAGAAGCAAACTCATCTAGAAGGAGCAGGAAAATAATTTTAGGGCTGAAATCAGTACAATAGAAATAAAGAAAACAATACAAAGAATCAATCAATCAAAAAGTTGGTTTTTTGAAAAAGTCAACAAGGTAGACAAATCCTTATCCAAACTAATCAAAAGACAGAGAGAGAGTATTTAAACTAACAGAATCAGAAATGAAAAGGGAGACATAATGACAGACACCATGAAATCCAGAGAATTACCAGGTTATACTTTGAAAATCTAAACTCTATTAAAATGGAAAACCTAAAGGAAATGGACAGCTTTCTGGACAAGTACCAATTGCCAAAATTAAATCAAGAACAGATTAAAGACTTAAACAGACCTATAACACCAAAGGAAATTGAAGCTGTTATTAAAAGTCTCCCTAAAAAAAAAAAAAAAAAAAAAAAAAAAAAAAAAAAAAAAAAAAAAAAAAAAAAAAAAAAAAAAAAAAAAAAAAAAAAAAAAAAAAAAAAAAAAAACAGGACCAGATCAGATGGTTTCACTGCAGAATTCTACCAGACATTAAAAGAACTAATACCAGTACTCAACAAACTGTTCCATACAGTGGAAACTGAAGGAACGCTGCCAAACTTTTTCTATGAGGCCACAATTATCTTGATACCCAAGCCACTCTAATATGCAAATAAGAAAGAGAATTACAGATCAATCTTCCTTACGAACATTGATGCAAAAATACTCAACAAAATTGTGGCAAACAGATTACAACATATAAAAAAAAGTTATCCATCACAATCAAGTAGGTTTCATCCCAGAAATGCAGGAATGGTTCAACATATAAAAAACTGTATATGTCATCCATCATATAAACAAATTGAAGGAAAAAAACACATGATCATCTCCTTAGATATTGAAAAAGCCTTTAACAAAGTCTAACACTCCTTTATGATAAAAGTCCTGGAGAGATCAGGAATACATGGAAAATACTTAAATATAATAAAGGCAATTTACAAGAAGCCAGCAGCCAACATCAAACTAAATGGAATGAAACTCAAAGCAATCCCACTAAATTCAGGAACTAGACAATGCTGTCCTCTCTCCCCTTATCTATTCAATATAGTTCTCAAAGTGTTAGCCAAAGCAATAAGAGAACAAAAGGAGATTAAAGGGATATAAATTGGAAAAGAAGAAGTGAAACTATCTCTATTTGTAGATGGTATGATTATATACATAAGTGATCCACAAAATTCTACCAGGGAACTTCTACAGCTGATAAACACCTTCAGCAATATAGCAGTATTCAAAATAATCAGTAGCCCTCCTATACACTAAAGATAGACGGACTGAGAAAGAAATAAGGAAAACATCACCCTTTATAATAGCTGCAAATAGCATTAAGTACCTCAGTGTAACTAGAACCAAAGAAGTAACAGATCTGTTTAACAAAAACTTTAAATCACCAAAGAAAGAAATTGAAGAGGATATCAGAAAATGGAAAGATCTCCCATGCTCCTGGATAGGTAGAATCAACATAATAAAAATGGCAATCTTACCAAAAGCAATCAATAGATTCAATGCAACTCCCACTAACATCTCAACACAATTTTTTTTTAACAGATTGTGAAAGAACAATTGTCAGTTTCATTTGGAATAACAGGAAAGACAGGATTGCCAAAAATTTTTGCTCAGGAGGCATCACCATCCCTGACTTCAAGTTATACTATAGAGCTACAGTAATTAAAAAAAAAAAAAAAAAACAGCCTGGTACTGGCATAAAAACAGACTTGAAGATCAATGGAACTGAATTGAAGACTCAGACATTAATCTAAAAACCCATGAACACCTGATCGTTGATAGAGAGGCCCAAAATATTCATTGGAAAATAGTGTCTTCAACAAATTGTGTTGGCATAACTGGATGGCAGTATATAGAAAAATACAAATAGATCCAAGCTTATCACCCTGCACAAAACTCAAATCCAAGTGGATCAAAGACCTCAACATAAAACAAGCTACATTGAACTTGATAGAAAAGAAAGTGGGAAACACCTTCCAATGCATTGGCGCAGATGACCACTTTCCCTAAATGTAACACCAGTAGCACAGACACTAAGAACAATTAATAAGTTGACCTCCTGAAACTGAGAAGTTTCTGTAAGGCCAAGACACAGTCAATAAGACAAAATGACAGCCTACAGAATGAGAAAAGATTTTCACCAACCCTACAAGTGACAGAGGATTGATCTCTAAAATATGGAGAGAACTCAAGAAACTAGAGCTCAAAGCCCTAAATAAACCAATTAAAAAAAATGGGGTTCAGAACTAAAAAGGGAATTCTCCGCTGAAGAATTACAAATGGCTGAAAGGCACTTGAAAAAATGCTCAACATTTTTAGCCGTCAGAGAAATGCAAATCAAAACAACTTTGAGATATCACCTTACACCTGTCAGATTGGCTAAGATTAAAAACACAGATGACAGCCTATGCTGGAGAGGATGCAGAGCAAGGGGAGCACTCCTCCATTGTTGGTAGGAGTGTAAACTTGTTCAGCCACTCTGGAATGCAGTATGGCAGTTACTCAGAAAACTGGGAATCAATTTCCCCAAGGATCCAGCAATACCACTATTGGGCATATACCCTAAAGACACACATTCACACCCCAAAACATTAGCTCAACTATGTTCATAGCAGCATTATTCATAATAGCAAGAACTTGAAAACAACCTAGATGTCCCTTAACTGAGGAATGGATTAACAAATTGTGGTACATCTACACAATGGAATACTACTCAGCAGTAAGAAAAAATGATATCCTAAAATTTGCAGGCAAATGGATGGATTTAGAGAATATCCTCCTGATTGAGGTCTCACAAACCCAGAAGGATAAGCAGAGGATGTGCTCATTCATTAGTGGACTTTAAGCTAAAGCATTCTTATTTCATTGAAAGATAATGGGTGAATAAAGTGATGTAAAACACACACACACACACAAAATCTTCTGGTTTGACTGTAGAAGAAGGGTTGATTAGCAGGAATTTGTGGTGGCCATAGTGCATCCATGGGCATTAGCTGTGACATACTGTGCTTTCTTCATCTGTAGCTGAGCCTAACCTGGCTTAGGAAGTGTTAGATTTTATTTTTTATGTTCCATGTATTTTAGAGAAAAGAGACACAAAGAACAGTTATTTTCATTATTTAATATGCCTTACATAGGAACAAACTAACTACAATTATTATTAAATTTAAAGCTGTGTTTATCAAGTTTCTCCCTTTAAGATATTCTCAATGCTGTATCTTTTCAAAGAAATTCTGATACAAATATGTTTTCTATATAGTAATATATGATGATAAATAAATAGAAAAAAATACTCAAACCATACGCTTAACCCCTGTGGGGCCAAAAATCTGTACATGTTCAGAGCACAGATATCCTTGGTTTTCACAGCCACGCTTGGGTGCAGAACTGTGGCTAGAGGAGCCCAGCTATGTCTGAGAACGGTTGTGAGGGCAGCAACAGAGGGAAGTTAGAGGCCATGAAGACCATGCTGAGGGTATGGCTGGCCACCACCAGCCTCTTAGCTTTGAGCCACTTTACTTAGCTCTGGTTCTCAGCTTTGCACCATCACTGCACTGCGTACATTTTATCCTCACAGTTGCCTGTTCTCAGCATCCCACCCAGAATATTCCGTATCTCTATCTCCAAATCAAGGCTGGAGCAGGCCCTATCCATTAGGGCTTGGGTAGCCCAGATGGACCTGCCTATGAGCAGATACATGGCTAGTGCTGTCTAGTAACTGACACTTGCCCTTTTTGGTGGAGAGAAGGAGACACTTTAACAGATTTATATGCTGCTTTTAGATGAATGAGGCTCTCAGGACTTTCTTCATTTGCTACTTCTCAGTGGTGTTTAAAGCAGTCATTAGTCCAGTGGCATGTTTGTAAGTGACATGTGCTGCTGCTGTAAGGTGTCAGTGCAGTTTAATCGATGTGGTCCATGTGACTGACAGGTTTTTGTGCAGGGTGGTGCTATTTGAAAATCTTGGAAACCTCTGAAGTGTGGGAGCTCCTCTGGCCTCTAGCTAGGGTCATGCCCTTTGGAAGTAGTTCTTGAACAAAAACTGTTTTAAAATCTTGCGTTTGGCCCCAGTCACTGCTCTCTGGTTTGAAGCATAATTATTTGTTGGTTATAGCCACAGTGCCCATCTACCATGAGGTGAGACAACCTAAGGGCAAGCCACAAAGCTCTGCCCTCCAAACTGCAAGGTAAATGGATGTTTTCTCTTTGAACATTAGCAGTATTCCTTAGTAATTTCAGAAAGCTAACTAGCACACTGTGCTGTGCTGTGCTGTGCAAGGTGTGCTCCTGAAGCCTAGGCCAGCCCAGAAAACAAAAAAACAGAAAAGAGGTGTCTGCTGACTCAGTCTTCACAGCACCAGCAGCTCTCTCTGAATGGGGGGTGTAGGAGGACATTGTGCATCTGCTCCAATGATTACCCAGGTAAGTCCTGGGATCTCAGCTTATAACAAGAAAAACTAGATAACTTTCCAGAAGCTCTGAGTTCCAGAAGTTTGAGAAGGTTGCTAGTTTGGCTGTCATCCTTGGGCTGTATGTTTGCCCAATAACTTAGGCCATGTTTGGCAAGCACAGCTCAACCTTTCCTGGAATCTTGTCTTTATCTAGAAGCCAGCAGGACTCCTCGCACCTCACAGTATGTACTAGGCAAGGCAAATAAAATTGCCCTAGTTTGTCAACAATCCCAGGCTGCATGATCTGGGCTGCTAGCTCCTCTGATGGGTGTATGAGTAAGGAAGCCTTCCCTCCTGCAAGCCTGAGCCCTGGGAGGACTGAGACAAACGAGACTTGACAAGTACGTGGGTCATGTCTGGACTTGCACAGATGGAATTTGAAGCACATAAAGCATTGGAGCACCGGTGCCAGGAAGCTAGCTTTCACAGCAGAGTTCTGTAGGTCCTGCAAAAAAACAACAAGAGCCCATGTCTTGGCAAAGTTATTTCTTAGTTATTTCCTGGTTCTGACAGACAGGGGGATGAGGCTTCTTAAAAAAACAGCTTCATGCTGAGACAGGAGCATGAAAAGTAGGAGCAAGGATTAATGTGTATGTATGTGTATGCATGTGTATGTGTGTGAGTGTCTATTTGTATGAGTGTGTGTGTGTGTGTGTGTGTGTGTGTGTCTGTGTGTAGGAACCTGTATGTAAAAACTGTAAGTCAACACCAGTCTTCAGTGATTCTCCACCAAATCTATACATAAATATGTATGTATATATATACATTTAATTTAAATATATGATTTATTTTCTTTTTAATTATGAGAAGGGGAAGTAGTAGTTGCACATGAATGTAATGCCTGAAAAGTCCAGAAGAGACCCTCAGATCCTCTGGAGCTGGAGTTAAAGGAGGTTGCAAGCTGAACTTTAGAGCTAAGAACCGAACCTAGATCCTCTGCAAGAGCAGCCAGTGTTCTTAACAGTGAGTCCTGAGCCTTATTATTTCAAACAAGGTCTCTCACTGAATCTGCAACTTACCAATTTGGCTTTCTGGCTGGCCACTGAGGTCCGGGATAAGCCTGTCTCCACTTCTCCAGGCAATTTACATGAGTACTGTCACATGAGGCCCTCACAGAGGACTGACGGCAGACTCTCACCTCCCACATATACCCGAGTCACGAGTGGCAGTGTGCATGGGAGCTCTGACATGCGTGGAGTATACCATGACCCTGTTCTCTCTCCTACTACTTTATAAACCAGGAGAAAACGGTGTTTTTCTAGAGGAAAGAGGAGAATGAAAGCTTAGTTCTGCCATTTGTGTTTGCATATCCAGAATGCATACAGTATGCAAGAGGATTTTAATACTATTTGTGATATTCCCTGAAACTTGAAGGGGAACCCTCTTATTTCCCTCCTGATGGCTAGCTCACTTCTCCTTCTGGTGGTGACTGGGCTTCCCTGGAAGTCTCTCAGAACAGGCAGCAGGAGAGAAGAGGCCCATGGCAGCACAGACCATAGAAGAAGGATTTCAGTTAATTTGGGGCTAATTCATATCATGACTTTGAAAACTGTCTCAGAAACAGTTCACATGCCTGCTTGAAGAACTCCAAGTTAATCATCATGCCAGGGTGAAAGAATCTAGAATGAACTGAGGCCTGGGCCTCTTAGCATGCCTGTGGGGGATTATCCTGAGTACATTAATTGAGGTAGAAAGACTGGTCCACTGTGGGCAGCATCATTCCTGCCTGGGAACCTGGACTCTTCATTCCCATCTGCCTCCTGATAGTGGATATGATGTGACCAACTGCCTCCCACCTGCCTGGCTTCCCCCACTATGAACTGTGACCTTGAATGTGAGCCTGCACAAACCCTTCCCCTTAAGCTGATCCTGTCAGATTATTGTATCACAACAATAGCAAAGGAAACTAGAACACAGGCTAATTAAGAGTCTCCCCGTATGGTCTGTGTCAACCCAAAGAGAACCTTTGAGAGGGTCACTATGGCAACTGGCCAGCACCCTGAAGGTACTTCATCATGGAGTCCTCTGTGTCATCAGAGGGTAATTCTGGCTGACACTGATGTCCTGTCTTGAAAAAATTGTTCTATGAAGGAGGTTCCCAGTGATACATGGCTTCAGTCACAGTATGACAGAGAATGAATTAAAATCAGTTTTAAAAAGAAACCATTTGGGAAACCTGTCTCCACCAAGGCTGACATATAACAGAGCATGTCCTAAAACTATTGTACACTATGCAAATGAGCCCAAAGTTGAGGGTGCTGGGGTATAAAAGTTCCAGTTACCAGTGTGTAGTGTTTGCCATTTATCCTCAGATATTTCTTACAGCTCTGGCCCACATCCCTCCTTGAAAGTGCTTCACACACACACACTGAATAAGCTGTTTCTACCACTATTCGTGTGTTTCTGTTCTCATCTTTGTTTTGGACACAGGAACCTGGAATCACCATGAGCTCCCTGGGACTCAAGTCCCTAAACCCAATAGCTCAGCGAGACACTGCTGAATCAGTTATAACGATGAAGAAAATCAAGCCCATGTTTGTTGACAAATGCACCGCCTAAGCTAAACTCAAATACAGAGCTTGACATACTTTAACCTTCCCTAAATTGCTCTAACTCCGTGTCGCCCTCTCTGAACAGGGCTGCTAGGATCTGCTCTGTGGACTCAGTCCAAGCGGTAAATGCAGCACTGCGTGTCTCCCACGCAGACGGGAGAGGACGCATGGCTTGTTCTGTCAGACCAATGACTCTTAAATTAACCACTCACCAACTGCTGCCCTACTTTAAATGGAACAATGCCATCCACCCACACCGTCAACCTTCTGAGGGCAAGCTCGAACTGCAGCAAAGCTTATGAGCTGAGAAATAGTGCCTGGTTCCTTTTCCAAACCTAAAAAAAAGAAAAGAAAAGGAAGAAATTACAGGCTTTCTTTTTCCTCCTGCTCTTCATGGACTGTGCCCGATGCTCTGTTGTCTCTCCCTTTCTTCCTCTACTGGCCCAGCCCCTGCCTCTTCCCAGGTCTTTGTTTGAGATATTTCCCATTTTCCCTAAATTGTAGCATGTGATACCCTGGGAGCAAGAGTACAGTCCTTTGTGCCATGCTGAACGCCCAGAACAATCTAAAGAGCTAAAATTACTTGAACAAGTGATCACCCAAGAAAGCCTAACCCCTAGTTCTATGGGAGGATATGTGGACTTCCCTCCAGAATTCTCTTCCTGCTGCACACCAACAAAGCACACACACAGAGGCTTCGGTCACATGGGCAAGCATACACAGGAACGTCAGCATGGAGCCATCTTTTCTTTTGTTAGGAAGGGGGGTGGGTTGTCAAGGCAGAATTTCTCTATGTAACCCTAGCTGTCCTGGAACTAACTTTGTAGAACAGGCTGGCCTTGAACTCACAGAGATCTGCCTCCCGAGTACTAGGAGTGTAAATCATCAGGCCCAGCTGGAAAGCTGTCTTTACCTACACCATGAGATCTTTCTAAAGCTCTGTTACAGCATTGCCTAGTTACAGTTAAAAGATTTCCTCCTGGTATTTGGTCTGGGATAGCTTGTCCAAGTGGAGGGGCTGAGCACAGCTGATATGGAGGCCACCTGTGAGCGGCCAGACTGAGAAGCCTGTGTTCACTCTCACTTTCGAAATAGGAAATGTCTCAAGAAGAAAGGAAAAGAAAGGGGAAGTGGTAGATGCAGGAGAGCAGCAAACAGAGGCGACATTGGCTCCACAGTGTGAGAGTCAGATAAACATGTTCTGAGGCCTCTTCGGAATGTCAGCAATGCTCAGTCTCTGGAAAGATGGAGACTGAGGCATCTCCTGTTGGGATGCTTGGTCCCAGTGTTCCCTGAATGGATTCCTTATGTCTGAGCACCACTCATCAATAAGCCCCAGGAACCAGCATTGGTATTATAAGGACTCACCACCTCTGCAGACATTTTTAAATGTGTTCTGAACTCAGATCCTCATGCCTATGAAACAAGCACATTAGTGGCTGAGTTATCCCCACAGGCTGCTCTCCAAACGTTTCCAGATTCCTTCTGTAAACCAGCTCTAAGGGCTTCTTTGTTGCTGTCATCACAAGTGTAAGTGTCTGAGCACACATTTCTGTGTCCAGTGTGTGTAGCTGGAATTAGTGACAGTTGTGCACTGTCACGTGGCTGCTGGGAATGGAATCTGAGTCCTCTAAGAGCAGCAAGTGTTTGTAACCACTGAGCTGTCTCTCTGGTCTCAAATATGCACTATTCTTCAGGGCGAGAGACAGGTGGCCTTAGAGGTGGTTAGAGGCTTTCTTGGGTTCAATGGTCACCCAGTTTCACTATCCAAATAGATGTCTCCCAGAGGCTTAGAACTGCCACTGCCTCGGGGAACCCTTATGGCAGTGCTAAGGGGACAGGGACACCACCCCACTAATGCTAGAAGATAGAACATGAAGCCAGTATGAACTGCTGGTTAATGGACTTGGTCTGGGCCAGTTAGCACCTTCCTTCTTTTCTGTTTTTACCTTCTGATTGGGAGTGTCAATCTGATACCTAATCCACTGCTATATGCCAGAAACATGAAATCATCTGATTTTGCGAGTTTGTAACTGGAAAATGTTTTGCCATAGGAATGAACCATGCCTAGAGTGTCACCAACATCTAATTTAGGAGAGACTTGGAAGTCCTAACTTTAACTTCTCTAAGTGTCCAAGAGTGGACACAGTGACTAGCTAGGACTGTTGAAGCTGTAGGAATAGATGCAATGCATTTGACATTCAAACATATGAGTTTGGTAGTGCTGAGGACCAAATGTCATAGACTAAATATCCTCCACTCCTTGAAATCTGTATATTGGAGACTCAGTCCCCACTGATAGTGTCAGGAAGGGGTAAGTCAGTGTCTACTTCAGACACTGGAGTCTGAAAACCACCATGGCAGCACATGTGTCTATACTGACTATCCTCATCTCTATTTCTGTGACAAATGCTTAACTGAGCAACTAAACAGGGGAGGGAATTATTTTGACCAAAGAGTTTAATATAATATTACTCCATTGTGGCAGCAAAGCACTGGCAGGTAGGGTGTCTCCATCCCTGGCAGTGGGGGCTTCTTGTTGCATTCTGGTAAATCAGGAAATGGACAGCAGAGGGACCAGTCCAGAATCAGAAGCCTACACCAGCTTCAAAGGCTAACCTCATAATCCACTTCTGCCATTAAGGTCATAATCCCTGAGATCCTACAACCTGCGAAAGAGCACCACACCAGCTAGGGACACAGGGTTCGGACACATGAGCCTGTGGCGTTCTTGTAAGAGGAAGAAATAAGACACAGACATGTTCTTTAGTATATGAGGACACAGCAGAAAGGAAGCCATCTGTGAGCTCTGTAGAAAGCCCGCCCCCCCCCCAGGAGCCAGATCCTCAAGCATCTTTACTGTAATCTTCTAAAACTCTAGAACAAAACCCAACAAATATCTGTCATTATTCTGCTTATTTTATGGTGTTTGTTACCATTGCCTGGACTGAATACAACCTACAGACTCTACCCACTATCAGGGTGGCAGTAAGCCACCTAATTGGTTTGCTTCCTGACTGAGGGTTCCATGACTTCAAGCTCAGTAACACGTGTCTGTGTATTGCTTGTGAGATTCAAATTAGCTCCATTTTAAGAGACAATGCTATTTACATTTTCAGAATGGGTTATTATTTAATTGTTTAAGGCTTAAGAGTACCTTCTGTTTTGTAAAATTTTGTAAAAATAAAAAAACTTTATTTTTACAAGTTCAATACAAAGAAAGCCTCATTGGGATTTCAGGGCATCTGTTACTGTTGAAAGACACTTCAGTAAATTCTTAATGCTGGCTTATTTAAATAACCAAAAACTAAAAGAAAAAAATGAATGTTTGGGGTTTTATGAAAAAGTTGGAGCTGAAATAAATCAACCAACTGTCATTTTCTGTCCCCACCAATCTGCTGAATCCACAAAGCTGCTGGACAGTCATGTGCATTTTTCTGATCTCCTCAAGGCAAAAATTGCAGTATGGTGGGTCAGGCCACTTCCCTTGTGCATGGCCACGAGAAGAGATACACATTCATTTTTCTTCAAGAATTTATAAGGAAGTCGAAATTGTTGTAGCAATGAATGTTCTTCCCCTTGTGTCTCCAGGGAAAGTCACTAGTGTTCAGTAGGCAAGACTTCTGTCACTTTGTCTTGCGGATTCCAGGAGTCTTGTCTAACAATGTCTGACACCTGTCAGCTCCCCAGATAAACCATCAGAGTGACAGATGGCTCAGACATGGCAGGAGAGACTGTCCAGGAGGGAGAAGATTTGTGGAGGAAGCAGAGACCTCCACACTTCAGAGGCAAGTGGTCTTCGTTAGGAGACAACATGGAAGTATCTAGGGCAGTTTCTCAGCAGTCAGATTTACTAATTCCTTTCAAATGCTCACTGAGGACTGAGTGGCAGCATGGCTCACGGGGTAAAGAGTGTTTGCTGTGCAAGCAAGAGGATCTGAGTTCGAATCCCCAACACCCGAGGCCGGCTGTGGACGTGCACAGGAAGATAGTTGGGACTCTTCTCTAGTGTCTGGTAGAATCTGGCTGGAGACCAGACTGATCCTAGGTTTTCTTTTATTAGGAGCCTCTTTATCTGCTTCAATCTCACTGCTTGCTTTGTATGTATTTAAGATGTTTATTTCCCAGGGAGCCTGCATGGGACTGACCTTGACCCTCTGCATGTTACAGTTGTGTAGTTTGGTCTTTCTATGGAACTCTTAACAGTGGGAGCAGGGTCAGTCTCTGACTCATTTGCCTGCTTTGGGGACTTTTTCCCTATATCTGGTCACCTCACCCAGCCTTAATAGAAGAGGAGATGTCTGTTCTCACCATAACTTGATATACCATGGCCGGCTGATATCCATGGGAGGCCTGCCCTTATCTGAAGAGAAGTGGGGGGGAGAGGTAGAGAGAAGAGGCAGGAGGGGCTAGGAGGAGAGAAGGGAGGGGGAACTGTAGTAGGAATTCAAAAAAAGCTGCTTTTTCTTTTTAATTTAATTTTGGCAGATAATATGTGTTTAAGAATTTACTCATTTCTTCTATATTTTTTTTTTTTTTATTTTGGGAGATAGGTTTTCAAAGTAATCCCTAATGGTCTTCTGGTTTTCATTGATATATGTTATAATAACCACATTTTTTAAATACTTGCTTATTTTTACCTTATGTGCATGGGTATGGGGGTTTTGCCTGCATGTGCACCACAAACACACAAAGGCCAGGAGAGGACATCCAGTTCCCTGGATAGAGTTACAGAGAGTTGTGAAGTACCATATGGGCTCTGGGAACCAAATCCAGGTTTTTCTGCAAGCCCAGGAAGTGCTCCTAACAAGTGAGCATCTCTCTGGCCCCGACAATTGTTATATTTTCTTTACAGGTTGTTCCTTTTGTTAATACGTGCTGGCTTTTCTTATCTCCTCTGGCTAACTTTAGCTTAAAGTTTCCACTGTGAGCTGTCAACACAGGTGCACGGCCTGCTGCGCATCTGTCCACTTGGCAAATGGACCCCATCCTTTCACTGAAGGCTGTGACCGTCTGTCTGTCAGGGAGCTGTGCTTCCTGAAGACAACAAATAGCGGGCATGCCTTGTCACTTGTGCTCCTGATTTGGGATTTAGGACCACTTACATCTAGGGTTACTCAGAGAGGTTTACATCCCTCGAAATGCTGTTGCTTGTTTTCATATTTGGTTCACTTGTTCCTTTTTCTCTCATGAAATGCGATCTTCCATGTGTTCCCATGACTGGGTCACCACAGACTGCTGTCCTGGTACCTGTTTCCCATCTCTATACTCACCGGTCTCTTTTCTGCATTACATCCCCCATCCCCGTTACTGTGGCTTTAAAAAGTAAGGGTTTTTTTTTTCTTTTTAATTATCAGAACATTTCTTTTTTTTTTTTTTTTAAACTTTATTTATTTATTTGCCTTGGTATTTGCCTGGAACTGGAACTACAGACAGTTGTTAGCTGCCATGTGGGTGCTGGGAATCGAACCCGGGTCCTCTGGAAGAGCAGCCGGTGCCCTTAACTGCTGAGCCATCTCTCCAGCCCCTGTCAGGACATTTCAAGTGGGAAGAAATGCCTATCTCTTCCCTCAGCCCCATCTGAGCCAGGAGACAAGCACCTCAACCTCCTTATATAAAGTCCAAAGCAGCCTTAACTCCTACAGTTCAAATATAAATGGTAAATAACCAATAAATATCAAGTCCAAGACATGCTGGCAAAAATGCTCTTTGTATTTTATTTCCTTTAACTTTATGAAGTAGCTGATGGTAATTCAAGGGCATAGTTTAGTCCACACATAAGCCTATTTTCTTTTATAAAGAGTAAATAACAACGAATTAAACAGCAATGCTTTGTTATTATTGTTCAATTTCCTAGTTTTTGTATTTTAATAACAATAGGAAGGATTAAGAATTTCATTTAACTTGAATTCATAACACAGAAATCAGTACTTGTACTTATCTCTTATTTTAATGCCTAGGATCTTTTGTTAAAATGCTTCCCGTTCTCTGAGGACCAAGTAAGAAGTGAATCTAAAGGGGAAAAGGAACCTAACCACTGACTCTTGCATTTTTGACCCTCAGGTTCATTACTTGCCTCTCGCCACGTCACCGCTCTGTCCCCACACCTTTGCGGGTGCTCAAGAAACATAGCTAAAAACAAGCTCCCCTTCTGCTGCCTTCTTCAGGAATGAATAAGAATGCAATCTGAATAAGGTATGCTTTTTTTTTTTTAACTTTTTTATTTATTTATTTATTTATTTATTTATTTATTTATTTATTTATTTGCCTGGAACTGGAACTGTAGTTGTTAGCTGCCATGTGGGTGCTGGGAATCGAACCCAGGTCCTCTGAAAGAGCAGACAGTGCTCTTAACTGCTGAGCCATCTCTCCAGCCCCTAAGGTATGCTTTTAATCAGGACTGCCTCAAGTGTTAGTGTCAGGGCAACACTCAGGCCAAAGTGATGGCGTCATCCCAGAGACGCACCTGGAACTTGCATTCTTGAGACATAGCTTTAAACAGCTAGCAGGACAATGTAGCCAGGACTAGACTGGGGCCTCTTTTTTTTTTTTTTTTTTCTGCTGCTGGCTCACTGGGGAAAGAAAAATATTCAAACAATGTCAAGAGCATTTTCCCTGAAAGAGAAAGTGACCTATAACCAGCCACTCACCTGAGTGTGGAAGACTGGTTGGGATCAGAGCTTGCTTGCTTCTGTCTGGTCATGTAGTACAAGGCCTATACTGCCTCACTCTGTTAGACCCTCAGTGTTTAAAATTTACCCGCTGGCCAGATCCCATGTAGACAGATGTGGAAAGCCAGGCCCAGTCTAGATGAGACAGACCTTGGGCAAACTAGATGCAATAAAGTGGCTGGCTTCAAAAGCAGGGTTGGGGATAAGGAACTCGGCTGCTTCCCAGTTCACTTTGCAGCTCTTGCTGGGTCCTCTGTGCCTGACTGTGGACATCATAGAAATCCCTGCCTTCAGGATTGCTTCCGTGAAATCAGGGCATCTCCAAGCTGGGTGTATTCCTGCAATGTTGTCATCCGTCTTTAGCATTTGTTTATATTTATTTATTCAAGGTGGAGTGGGGGAGAGGGGACAGAGGGCAGCTCTTGGGAATTGGTTCTTTCTGTCCCTATGGGTTTCTGGGATCAAATTCAAGTCAGTAAGCATGGCTGCAGGCACCCGTATCTGCTGAGCCGTCCTGCTGCCTCCTCATCTATTGTTAATCCTAGGGAAAAGGGGTAAAATTACAGAAAACCAGCCTACCCAGTTAAGTGGGATGTGGAATGTCATCCATGAGTGACAGAAATGAGGGAGATAGATCACTGTTACTGCAGTGGGTCAGGCCAAAGACACTGATGGCTTTTCATATTCTAGAGTGTTCCTGGTGTGGGCTTATGAGCACCTTCAACAGCTGGAGTGAGTGTGTTGATGTCTGCAAACTAACACTGCATTAGGGGAGTACAGACTTCTACCCTTTTCCTCCTACACCCACCTTCCACAACGAAAGCGTCTGCCCAGCCAAATCTAATGTTCTCACAAGTTTTACATCTTTACTTTATCCAGTGTCCACCAGGGATGTGGGCAAAGACAGGGGTGGTTAATAGATAACAAAGCCTAAGTGAAAGGCAGTGTTGGATAAAATGTAACTCCAGTGACCTACAAACAGTGCACACTGGCCTGAGGCACCATTAATGAAATCGGAGAGGGTGAAAAGAGCTCATGACCCCAGATCTGTCTGGCATCTAGGTCACTGAGTGCATTCCTTAGAGACAGACCCAGCTGAGTATAAAGCATCCTACCCTGAGCCCCCATAACTGAAAATAGGAAGATCTAAACCAAATGTGAACAATAGCCTGTCCTGAGGTGTTAGCCTCCACTGGGAAGTGGCTGGAAATCATTTCAGAACGATGAAGCTCTAGAAGGGACATGGGACGCTTCACTGAGCTGTTAATGTTGTAAAAGGAAGAGAGCCTCAAGTCCATCTGCTCTTGATAAATAACACAATAACTATAAATCCTTTTTTCCCTCATGGTCCTCAAGAGAGAACTAAGTGGGGGAAATGTGATAACATGTAAATGTGAAAAGAATTCAAGCATCCTAGTTTGCTTTCTGTTGTGATCAATACACCATAAACAACCTAGGAAGAAAAGGGTTCATTTCAGCTTAACAAGTTACAGTCCATCGTTGGGGGAAGTCAGGGCAGGAACCTGGAAGCAGGAGCTGATGCAGAGACCATGGAGGAGTGCTGCTTACTGGCTTGCTCAGCCTGCTTTTGGATGCAGCACAGGCCCACCTGCGCTGGGATAGAACCATTCAGAGGGCTGGGCTCTCCTGCATCTGTTAGCAACTAAGAAAATACCTCACAAGCCAACCTGATGTCAGTAATTCCTCAACTGAGGTTCTCTCTGCCCAGGTAATTCCGTTGTGTATCAAAGTGACTAGATAGATAGATAGATAGATAGATAGATAGATAGATAGATAGATAGATAGATAGATAAAAATAAGCAGCACCCATGTATGACTTTAAAGATCAGTAGGATGGGTCAGGAAGCTGGGAACAGACTGACCCAGGTCAAGATCCAGCCGTACCTCTGCAGCCTGCCCAGGGAGAGGATGGGGAGGTGTGGAGAAGAAAAAATGACCTGATGTGGCGGGAAGGGGAAGGGACCTTGAATGGGGAATATACAGGGATAGAAAAAAAAAAATTCAGAGGGAAAGCTGAACACAAAAAAAAGATCCAGCCATATCACTCTTGGGCATATTCCAGAGGACTCTTCATCCTACTACAGATGTCCTGCTCATCTGTGTTCACTACTGCTCTACTCATAATAATCAGAAATTGAAAATAGCTTTGACCAAGGTCCAGATGTATTAACGAAAATAAGCTCAAATAACCAGAAAAAAACAAGTTTAAAAAAAAAAATTGGCCTGCTGTGTTCTGCCAGAAATGGACATTACAAGGTTACTCCGACCTTCATCTAGCCTTGATGCAAATTATTGTCTTTGGGGATTTTGCCCTTAAAAACTGCATTTTTGAGCTTGGGCACCAAGAGACTTCTCAGAGGCACAAGCTCACTCTCGCTGGCCAATAAAAGTCAATTAAGTCAATAAAAAGGACTTAAAACTTTTAATTGGCTTAATCAACAGGTTGTTAATAACTACTTCATGTGGTTTATTTCAGGAGGATAACTTTTGGGAGTTGGTTTTCTCCCACACATTGTTAAGATAAAATTTCCCGCATTTCTATTGCTGTGCCATGTATTCCAGGCTAGCTCTGCCATTGCTTCTGTAGGAATGCTGGGATTATAAATATGGACTTGTTAATTGGGGTTGGGGATCAAAATCAAGTCTCCAGGATTGCTGGGCTAGAGCTTTTAAATAGTATGTCATCTCTCCATCCACACACTTCCACATACTGACCCATTTCTCCATCCACACATTTCCACACACTGACCCATCTCTCCATCCACACACTTCCACACACTGAGCCATCTCTCCAGTTTCACACTGACCCATCTCTCCATCCACACACTGACCCATCTCTCCAGTTTCACACTGACCCATCTCTCCATCCACACACTGACCCATCTCTCCATCCACACACTGACCCATCTCTCCATCCACACACTGACCCATCTCTCCAGTTTCACACTGAGCCACCCCTGTGGAGTTCAGCTTCACAAACACCTTTGCAACTACTATTTGTCTTTTTGCCTGGAAACAAGTGCATGCTCCAAGGACGTGTCTATTGATGGGGTGCAGAGAGGAGAGCCTTTCCTGAGGCAGAGTATGACTTCAAAGTTGGAATGCAACATGTTCTGTTCTCATAGCAACCTCAAGTTTAAGATTAACCATTGACAATGTATAGGGAAGGTCTGGCTTTGTAGTGCTATGCAAGCTGGCATCACTATTTCTAAAGAGTTTTACAATAAACACTAGAGAAAAGTGGAGAGCTGTGAGCAAATGGGCAAAGTATTTGGAGTTAAAGTAACAAGGTTAAAACAAGTTGGGCTTTATATTCAGGTGTCTTCAGAACCTGTCAAGTAACATAAATATACAGACAAGACAGAAAAAGCAAAAAATGAGAGAGGTACGGCCATCATGGATGTGGCAAAAGTCTTCAGATTCTAGTCATTTTAATAATATATTCTGAGACATAACTACAAACCGCAGTGCTGGGAGGGGTGTCAGGCCTGGGAGTGCCTGGCTCTGCCCTGACGTGAGGAGGGTAGAAGGGCTTGCTCTAGAACTTTGTGGGCGCATTAGTTTCTTTTCAATTGCTGTGACAAAGCACTATAATCAAAGCAACTTATAAAGAGTTGATTGGTGGCTTACAGTTTAGACAGTGAGTTCATCACCATTAGGGAAAATAGCATGGCAGCGAGCAGTCAGGCATGGTGCTGGAACAGTAACTGAGCTTGCATTCTTATCCAGAAGTAGGAGACAGGGAGAGAGCTAGCTGGGCCTGGCATGGGCTTTTGAAGCCTCAAAGCTCACTCCCAGTGACACACCTCCTCCAACAGGCCACACCTCCTAATTCCTCCCAAGCAATTTCAACAACTAGGAACCAAAAATTAAAAATATGAGACTATAAAGGCAGTTCTCATTCATGCCACCAGAGCAAGCCACCCAATTGTTAATGGAGTCCATCAGCCTTTGTTAAATCCAGTGTGGGCAGAGGGTACAAACAACATTATTCTTTCATGCCCACTGCCATGGGAGATGCAAAGGTTCAAGATTTCCCTCTACAAGCTAAGGAGCAAAGAAGGAAAGCAAGGTTTGTGAATGCAGGTTATAAAGCAGTGTAGGTTCAAGGCCAATAAGCCTGTCCCAGGTAAGACACTCCACAGGTCTGCAGCTGTGCTCAAGTGGAAAAGAATTGTGGGATTTCCACAGTGCTTGAAGAGTTAGCGGGATTTTAGGAGACAGGAAGTAGTAAGTCAGCCTTCTTACTTATTCCAAATAACTGTCCTTTCTGGGATTAAAATTGAAGCAGACATTTATACTGTCTTTGCAAACCAACTGGGTCCATCTGTGGATCTTGGTAAAGATGAGGAACAGAGACTTTGACCAAGATTCACAATGTCTAGGAGATAATCCAGAAATAAGTTCTGGAATCACAATGGTTGAGAGCAAGACCACATGGGACCAGGTGGACAGCTCCTCTCTTGGTATGGGTCCAGACAACCCATCTCTTAGCCCCACCACAGTACCACTACCAACAGCTCTGATAACTTATCCCAAGAACAGTATAAATTCTAGAAAAGATGGTCCTGCCACAATATTTATGTGATCCCAGAATATCAAGCTGTTCATTAAAATGGCTTTTCCCAACTCAATTTGCTGTGTAAGATCCATAATTAATCTTCTAATGGTTATCTATCTGTCTACCTATCTATTTATCTACCTATCATCTATCTATCTGCTTGTCTGTCTGTCTGTCTGTCAATCTGTCTGTCATCGATTTTATTATTTACTGGGGCTGGGAAGCTGTGCACTCATGTGCAAATGGAGAAGGCAAAGGACGTTGAGGAGTCCAACCTCTCCCCCTGCTTTGTGGGTCCTGGAGGTTGAGCTCAGGTGGTCAGGCTTGGAGACAAGCCCATTAACCCAGCAAGCCATCTGCCCCCTAGTAGTTCATCTTAGAGGAGCTGAAAATCTTTATAAAAGGAAGGATTCCTGGTACAGCTATTATTTAAGTATTTCTAACTCACTAGTAGGAAATACCCTGTTTTCATTCTTTTGGTTCTTCAATTACAAACAGACAAATGAGACCAAGTTAATTTAGATTAAATTGGATTATGTTGATGTTTATTGACCCACAGCATGAGAATCAGGGCTAAAGAAACAGATGTCACTGGGATACTGTTGGTCTCTCTGGTCTGTCATTTGCCTTTAACTTAGTCCAGTGCTGGAAAAGGAGCCAATCTGTGTTCTTTTGGTTAAAGTAGGAAAAAAATATCAGCACATCTCAAGACTGTTCACAGCAGCTAAGTTCCAGAATTTCCTTTAATGTCCATCATGAGGAATGGATAAGGAATGTAGGACATACACACAGATTATACCTATTCATGTACAAAGAAGAGTAAAGATTGCTGTTTTTAGGATCTAAACCAAAGGCATTGTATACCCTGATGAAATTCTCAAAGGATAAATAAAATGTTATTTTGGAAATAAAATGTCTTTATGAAACCCATTATTATATATAAAGAATACAAACCAATTAAAACAACAACAACATGTGGGTCCTGCTGCCTGCAAGTTCATTTCTGTGCTAAGCCTCTGTGGCTCTATAATTCCCTATTGACAAAGTGGAACCTCAAAGCACAACCACACAGTCAGAAACAAGGCTGTGCATTCCAGAGATATACTCACTCTCAGTTAATACCAGAGAAGTGTAGGTTGCATTTGTGAAGACTGTTAAGTAATAAAAATAGTATGTCTTTCTCACAAGATAGGTTGTAATTTTTGGTCACATTCTTAAGTACCTGGTGTCCGTGATTCAACCAAAGCAAAGATTTTTCCTTGAAAAATGACTGACTTGTCAATGCTGCTTCTAAGTCCTTATTTCTGTCGTTCTGATGTGAAAGAACAGCAGGATAGTGTAGTGAAGGAGATCACCAGTTGCTGTAAAGCAGATATCATTCGGGACCAGAAAAAATGGATGGGAAATATAAAAGATGTATGGGATCATAAAAGTCATTCAGAAAGGGAAGGCTCACAAAACTTGCTAAGAGTCAAAGTACAATGGTTTAATGATGAAGTGTCTTTTAATGGGTAAAATTAAATTCCTATTCTAGATTAACTGAAATGTCGACAAAATTATAGCAAAGGAGACTCATATTTCTTTAGTTGTCAAACTGGTATATCAAGAGAATGATGAATCAAAACTCTTATACTCCCAGGCTTTCAAATGCTTAAGGAATGAAAAACCCTTAAAAGTGCCAATAAGGACTAGTTTAGAAAATAATCCTGCAACTAGAGAGATCGCTCAGTGGTTAAAAGAACTTGCTACTCTTATAAAGGACCAGGGGTCAGTTCCCAGCACCAACATGGTGGCTCACAACCATTTACAATTCCAGTTTCAGGGATATAATACCTCTTTTGGCCACCAAGGGCACTGCATGCCCATGGTGCACAGGTGTGTATATACATACAAATAAATACTCATGCATGTAAAATAAAAGTAATTTTTAAAAAATAATCCTGATACAGATATCAACATCCATGGAGTATGTTTTCAATTCTAAACATTCCTTTTCCTCCACCAAAATTCAGTACTCTCCTTCTCTTTCTTGCTAAAAATGTCATCTAAATTCTGGGGAATTGAGTGAAGTGTCAAAAAATTCAGGCAAAGGAGGGACATGGTAGCAGACATTCTATATAAGACCATAAAGATACTTGTCAAGATGTCCAGTGTTGTACCTGGTCATTAATTACAGATCTATGCAAGTCTGCATTGAGTCTAGGAGACTCTCCAGGCTAAAACATAAGACTCAATATGTCCTCCCCTGCCCTCCCTCCCTTCTCTTCACAGGCTGAGTTCCTCCACTGCCTCTCATCAGATCTCTTGTCTGTGTCTCCTCCCACTGCTAGGTATTCAAACTCAAACTCCAAGAATATATTTCTTTTTACTCTTTGATTTTTTTTTTATTTCCTCACCCAAGAATCAACCCACACAAACAAGATGCCTAGCCAAGCCCCAGAAACTGATGGATTCCATCTGGGGGTGAGGCCAGATAGGGTGAGTCTGTAAAGCTCCCCAGATGATTCTAATTCATGTTGAGCTTAAAAAGCACAAGAGTACTTAATTAAAAGGAAGTTCTTTTTAAAAAATAAGAAAAATATCTAGTAAATATTTTATGTTATTTCACAATCATGCACAAATAAATGTTTCATAATCATACACAAACAATGGAGATTAGGCAAATCCTTGGAAACCAATTTAAACCTAAGCCTGAAAGAAAGGTTTGAAGAAAACTATAAAAACATTGCATACCACAGTAAACACACACTAACCTGTGGCGGGGAACAGGGGCTCTGGTATTTGAATGACAACCAATCTAGGCAGAACATGTGGAAAACCATGCTTTCTGTCTTGTACTTCAATTGTCTTGGATTTTATTGGAGGTTTTTTGTTTTGTTTTTTGTTTGTTTTCTCTTTGGTTTTTTTCTTCTGAAGAGCATCTAGTTATGACCAGGCTTTGTGGGATTTTCATGTAAAAGAAGTTGAATCTAACTTGATTACAACTGGTGACCAATAAGACAACCCAAGACCATATCAAATCCTTACATAACTGTCAAGGAAAGGATGCTCACCTCAAAACCTCCTTTGTTCTGTCTCTGATGAGGTGCAGACTCTGCCTGGTAGCACAAGGCCATATCCAGCTTCCTGTTCAGCTACCCTGGGAGCTGCCTAGAACCCAGGTCATCAAGGGATATAAAGCTTTTGATATGGGTGAAGACTTTAAGTACACTGAGTTCCAAATCAGAAAGGGTCACTGGGCTATGAGATCATTACTCTGGCAATAAAATCTCATAATTAGGAGAGATACACAATAATAAGCAAATATACAGAAATAAGTAATTTACAAGGAAAAGACAACAGCACTCAGTCTAAAGTCAACATGTAAACATAAACTCCAGAGACAGGTACAAATCTTGCTCTACCTCCCCTCACCCCCCCACCCCGCAGCTGTGTGCCCTCCAGCAAGTTGCTGACCCTCTCTGTGCTTCACTGGCCACATGTTCAAAGCGAGAGTCATTGTTAAACTTCCCTTGCAGATTTTTTACAAAAACTGAATCAGAAAATATTGACTAAAGTTCTTGGGAAGTTTAAGACAAACTTTCTGTTTAATTCCATGGATGAATCCCATCTATGAAGTGGTGGAGATGAACCTGAAGAGAGTATGTGATGTTACAAAAGTGTAAAAATGAAAAAGCAAAAACACAAGTGGCCACATGTGGTATTCAACAGCAAACTATTGCAATTGTTTCCAGAACATTCCTCATATATGTGTATGTGTGACCTATATATGCAGTAGCCATGGAGGCAAGAAGAGAAGAGAGCATCAGGTCCCCAGGAACCAAACTTACAATCAGTTGTGAGCTGCCATGTGGTGCTGGAAACTGACCCTGGATCCTCTGCAAGAGAAGCAGGTACTTTAGCCTTTAAGACCCTCTAGTCCCTACAATACCAAATGCCATGTAAATTCTGTGCAAAAAGTTGCTAAACTGCACTCTCAAGGGAGTAGTAATAAGGAAAACATCCACATGTGTTCAACACCAGTGCAGCCATAATAATGCTACATACACAGTATGCCAGCCATCGTTACCTGGCAGAATCTGTCAGTGGGGAAACCCACAGATGTGATGGCAAAGGGTCTGGGAAAGGAGGATCTAGTCTGTTCCTCTCTTTAAAAGTATTTATTTAGGTATATGTGTGTTTGCCTGTGAGCATTTATGTGGACCACAGAATGCCATGCCTGGAAAGGTCAGAAGACATTAGATCTCCAGATAAGTCTACAGGTTGGGGTGAGCTACCATCTGGGAAGTGAACCTGGATCCTCCCCAAGAACAGTGAGTGTTCCTAACAGCTGAGCCATCTCCACAGCCACTAGTCTGCTCTCAATCATTCTGTGCTTTTTTTCTGAGATTGGGGGAGTTCTGGGCACTACAATGGATTCAGTGCTTATCTGATGCTCATTTCAGTTTCATCCTTGTCCTTCTCTCTTTTGAGACAGTTCTGATTATGTGCTATATAGTCCTGGGTAGTATCAAACTCACTAAGTAGTGTAGGCTAGCTTTGAACTCAGAGAGATCAAGTGCTGGGATCAAAGATTTGTGCCACCACACCTGGCCTTTCAGTTTCACGCTTATATCCTGAACACACACATGGAACTAGCTCTCTCTCTTTCTCCCCCACCCCCACCCTGTGTGCATGTGTGGTGTAGCATCACAATAAATAAAACACAATCACTGCCTGAAATGCATTGAGCATTCTAAGGGCTTTCCAAGGCTAGGGACTAAGGAAGGTCTCCTTACTGATTCAACAACTGCTAGCTGTTGGTCTGAGGTACTGACTCAGTCAGGAGTCCTCAGAATCTATGTGAAGGTGGGCATGATAGCAGGGTCTGTGATCCCAGGGTTCCTAAGATGAGAAAGGGGACTGAAATGGGAGAACCCTTAGAAGTGTGCAGACCAGCTAGTCTATGTATGTAGATGCCAACAACAAGAGACACTGTATTAAACAAAAAGGAATGGGCGACACATGAAGTGGTGGACCCCACAGGTAAAGACTTCTCTACCTGATCCCAAGCAGGCTGCAAATATCAACAGTGTAATTCCTCCAAATCTGTTTTCCAGGTCCTTCTCTGATTTCCCAGAATTCTTCTGGAGGAAAGGGACCCTGTTAACACTTCTCCTTGTCTTGGTTCTTCTACATGTTGCTGGTGTTCGGTTTTTCTTCTCCCCAAAACTCAGGTAGAAAAAAAAAAAAACTTTTTAAAAAATAAGCTCCAATTTTATACAAGAATAGACTTAATGATACATAAAATTCACTATTTAAAGTAAGAAAAGTGGTTTTGAAAACCTCTAGTTCCTGCTCACAAGGTAAAATATATATTATGCTAGAATAATACCATGTGAGCGGGTACAATAATGGAAGATAATTACCACTTCTCATCTCATCCTTGGTCTTGCCTTTTCTCTTGTCCTTGCCATCTAAAGCTTCCTCCAGCACCCACAAACCTCCCCCAAATGGTTGAACATGGTCACGTGACACCCACAGCCTGACCCAGAGTCCAACAGTTGTGACCCAGAGCACACAATTCACAATGTGTTAAAAACTAGAGCAAACCCCCCACGAATTGGCTGAGACCTCACCCTTAACAGACAACTACCTCAGGAGAATGTGGGCTGATGCGAGGGATATCTTGAGTGACAGCTCTCTAGCCTGGCCTTAGATGCAGTTGATAAAGTGTCCTTTCAGGCTGTCTCAATGGTGATGTCAAATCTCACTCATGGTGTATTTTCCTGCAGAAACCAGAAAACCAAATGAGAAAGTAATGGAACACTAAGAGGGAATTAAAAGTCTCTTTTTATCATCTTTTAAAACTTTGCCATCAATTACTGCTTCCTTTATCTGTGGCTGTATCTGCTACTGACAAACGTAATAGCAGAAAACTGCTGCTGTGACTTTTCTCAAGGAGGAAGGAGGTGGGGTGAGAAAAGAGCAGCTCCCACACGTTCTCATGCTGTTGCTGTCACATGGATACCAGCTGTGTTCTAGGTGCTCAGCAGGCTGAGCCAGGACACCTACACATGGTCTCTGTGTGCCCTGGGCTTGCTTACATCAGGTCAGCTGGGTTCCAGCAGCCACATCATCCTGTGCCCTGTGTGAGGACCGGTCTCTATGGTATAGTGACATTTCTTCCACCTTCTACTTAGTTGAAAGAACAAGAGAAACAGTAGACTTCACCCATTGGAGGGGCGTTACAGAGCTTGCCACATTGTGGCTGGTCACCTTAGTGTCTTTTCTGAGATTCCTCACATCCTGTTGATGATGAACACTCACTCCAGTGTTCATCCAACACACACCACTAGTACTCCTCATGTGTTATAAATCTTCATTTGAAGCTGGAGCTCACAGCCCTTTTCTGGATTTCCACCTACTACATGGCTGTCCACCTCATCATTGCCCCTTGGGATTTGGTGTCCTCCCACCTTTCTGGAACTTTCTGTGTCTTTCTAGTTCTAACAGGACTGTGATAGTTACTAAGGGAGATTCTCTCACATTCCTGTTTATATATTCCTCCAAAGATATGCTCTCCTGCTCCAGAGAAATTGGGTCCCTCCCCAGCTCCTACCTACACCCTCCGTTATGTTCAGAAGCTCTTCCCAGGCTCTGTCTCCACACTCACACTCACCGACAAGTCATTCTTCAGCTCTACTGTGTTCTAGTGACCTACCACCCACTTCAGTTTCCTTGTTTTAGAAAGAAAAGCCCAAGTTCCAGTTTTGTAAACCTTTAGATATGGTATTCGATGAGGCCATTGAGCATTGTGACAATGAGTATTCTTTCTTGCTTGTTTTACTTCAAGAAAAGGTCTCATGTAGGGGTTTGAAGTCTCTGTATAACTGAGGATGACCTTGACATTTAATTTTTATGCTTCATACCACTGTTTCCACATATGCAGTGCTAGGAATAAACCCAGTTTGCACATGTCAGGAAACCCCTACTGCTGAACTATGCTGCCCTCTTGAGTGGCACCAGTCTTGTACTTTTTCCCTGAGTAAGCAAGTGGGCCCCAGTGGCACCTTAGAACACTTCAGTCTATCCGAGGAACTGGTGACCAAGAAGATTGTCTCTCTTTGAAGACAGTGATAATATACAGGTCCATGCTAAGCATTCCATACCTACTTTCAGAACCCATAGTCATCCTAAGAGAATCACTTTGTCTGAAGGGGTGAGGAGGCACCCACATCAATACACACTAGGGCTTACACAGCTGAGGGTTCTCATCCCAAACTCCACCAACAGCAGGAAGTATCTTACAACTACAGGTGTGGTTCCAGTTCATATGCAGCAGGGACTTCCCAGGAAGACCAGGAAGGTATATCTCCTCAGGCAGAGGACATTCATGTGCAGCCACAATATTGACTTGTCTGGTTTGAGTCTGTCAGCTAATAAACTAGTAGATAACATGTGTGTAGATGGGAATTATTACAGAATTTCTCATGAATTTTTTCAGTTGATTGGATCACCTGGTAGCATATGCCTGTATCATCACTATTTTTTGTATCACATTGCATCATCTCTATTTTTTGACCTTCATGCTTGGTCTCTCATACCTAAATATAGCCTGCCAATTGTAAGTCTGCCTGTGAGAAAAGTTTCCACACAGAAGGTCTAACTTCACATGAGGTAGCCAACTCCTTCAAACTTGAATTCCCCACCCCCAGCTGATATGAGAAAGGACAGTTGTGTTAATTGTACATGTGAGTTACCTCCAGAAAGTCTGAAGTGAACAGTGGCTGGCACACTATGAGGGTCTTCCCGTACCCATTAGATAAGCTAAGAGATGTTGAATGGAACAGACTCCGCTTGACATTCCCCAGAAGAATGACAGGCTTAACAGTCTAAAGAGAATGTGCTCATGGACTCCATTTAAAGGGACTGGTTATTGGATTTCTCTTACTGCACAAGCACTCCCTAATAATGGTACCAGCAGGGCAGTACTTTGGAAATCCTAGTGACGCAGTCCTCCTTTATTCCCTCAGCAAATATCCGTTGAGTACCAATTGTGCTCAGGAACTATTCAGATGCCAGGGATACAGAGGCCAACAAAGCAAAGTCTTTCTCTTGGAAAGATTATGTCCTAGAGAGATGAGACAAATGGTTTGTGTGTGGGCTGACTAAGAAGTGCTGTGCTGTGAAGGAAAGTCAAGCAGGGAGAGGGAGAGGCAGCTTGGGAGTGGAATGGGATTGTTCTGCATACATTGATTAAGAAGGGCTCTGACATAGGACCATTGGAGCAGGGGCCTATACACAGTGTGAGGGTATAGAGGCAGGGGTGAGGAGGCAGGGGGGAG